>OY288275.1:45196070-45422913 GCA_958450335.1 Hibiscus tridactylites | reverse complement strand
AAATTGAGGTTTTGCAATACAATTGGTGTTAAAAAGCTCCAAATCAATTATTTGAACTCCTAATATTGATTAAAAATTGTTTTGCAGTCCTTTTTGTAGAGGTTTCGGACGAGCGGGTCGAAATGGGCCTTCAATGGACCCGTTTGAATTTTAACTAAGTAAAAAGTACAAAATTTGAGGTTTTGCAATATAATTATAGTTGACAAGCTCCTAATCAATTAATTGAACCCTAATATTTGAATAAAACATTTTTTGTGGTCCTTTTTGTAGAGGTTTCAGACGAGCAGGTCGAAAATAGGCCTTTCAATGGACCCGTTGGAATTTTAACTGAGTAAAAAGTACAGAAATTGAGGTTTTGCAATATAATTGTGTTCAAAAGCTCCTAATCAATTATTTGAACTCCTAATATTTGATTAAAAATTGTTTTGCAGTCCTTTTTGTAGAGGTTTCGGACGAGCGGGTCGAAATGGGCCTTTCAATGGGACCGTTTGAATTTTAACTAAGTAAAAAGTACAAAAATTGAGGTTTTGCAATATAATTGTGTTGACAAGCTCATAATCAATTATTTGAACTCCTAATATTTGAATAAAACATTTTTGCGGTCCTTTTTGTAGAGGTTTCAGACGAGCAGGTCGAAATAGGCCTTTCAATGGACCCGTTGGAATTTTAACTAGTAAAAAGTACAGAAATTGAGATTTTGCAATATAATTGTGTTAAAAAGCTCCTAATCAATTACATGAACTCCTATAATTTGATTTGATTAAAACAGGTATTGCGGTTCTTTTTTAGAGGTTTCGGACGAGCGGGTCGAAATGGGCCTTTCAATGGACCCGTTTGAATTTTAACTAAGTAAAAAGTACAAAAATTGAGGTTTTGCAATATAATTGTGTTGACATGCTCCTAATCAATTATTTGAACTCCTAATATTTGAAGAAAACATTTTTGCAGTCCTTTTTGTAGAGGTTTCGGACGAGCGGGTCGAAATGGGCCTTTCAATGGACCCGTTGGAATTTTAACTGAGTAAAAGTACAGAAATTTAGGTTTTGCAATATAATTGATTTGAACAGATCCTAATCAATTATATGAACTCCTAATATTTGAATAAAACATTTTTGCGGTCCTTTTTGTAGAGGTTTCAGACGAGCAGGTCTAAATGGGCCTTTCAATGGACCCGTTGGAATTTTAACTGAGTAAAATGTACAGAAATTGAGGTTTTTCAATATAATTGTGTTGAAAAGCTCCTATTCAATTATTTGAACTCTAATATTTGAATAAAACATTTTTGTGGTCCTTTTGTAGAGGTTTCGGACGAGCAGGTCTAAATGGGCCTTTCAATGGACCCGTTGGCATTTTAACTGGAGTAAAAAGTACAGAAATTGTGGTTTTGCAATATAATTGTGTTGAAAAGCTCCTAATCAATTATTTGAACTCCTAATATTTGAATAAAACATTTTTGCGGTCCTTTTTGTAGAGGTTTCGGACGAGCAGGTCGAAATAGGCCTTTCAATGACCCGTTGGAAATTTAACTTAGTAAAAAGTACAGAAATTGAGATTTTGCAATATAATTGTGTTGAAAAGCTCCTAATCAATTACATGAACTCCTAAAATTTGATTAAAACATGTTTGTGGTCCTTTTTTAGAGGTTTCGGACGAGTAGGTCTAAATGGGCCTTTCAATGGACCCGTTGGAATTTTAACTGAGTAAAAAGTACAGAAATTGAGGTTTTGCAATATAATTGTGTTGAAAAGCTCGTAATCAATTATTTGAACTCCTAATATTTGAATAAAACATTTTAGCGGTCATTTTTGTAGTGGTTTCGGACGAGCAGGTCGAAATATGGCCTTTCAATGGACCCGTTGGAATTTTAACTAAGTAAAAAAGTACAGAAATTGAGATTTTGCAATATAATTGTGTTAAAAAGCTCCTAATCAATTACATGAACTCCAAAAATTTGATTTGATTAAAACATGTTTTGCCGGTCCTTTTTAGAGGTTTCGGACGAGCGGGTCGAAATGGGCCTTTCAATGGACCCGTTGGAATTTTAAACTGAGTAAAAAGTATAGAAATTGCGTTTTTCAATATAATTGTGTTGAAAAGCTCATAATCAATTATTTGATCTCCTAATATTTGATTAAAACTTGTTTTGCAGTCCTTTTTGTAGAGGTTTCGGACGAGCGGGTCGAAATGGGCCTTTCTATCGACCCGTTGGAATTTTAACTGAGTAAAAAGTACAAAAATTAAGGTTTTGCAATATATTTGTGTTAAAAAGCTCCTAACCAATTATTTGAACTCTCAAATTTGAATAAAACTTGTTTTGAAGTCATTTTGTAGAGGGTTCGGACGAGCCGGTCGAAATGGGCCTTTCAATGGACCCGTTGGAATTTTAACTGAGTAAAAAGTACAGAAATTGAGGTTTTGCAGTATAATTGTGTGAAAAGCTCCTAAGCAATTATTTGAACTCCTAATATTTGAATAAAACATTTTTGCGGTTCTTTTTGTAGAGGTTTCGGACGAGCATGTCGAAATGGGCATTTCAATGGACCCGTTGGAATTTTAACTGAGTAAAAAGTACAGAATTGAGGTTTTGCAATATAATTGTAGTTGAAAAGCTCCTAATCCAATATTTTGAACTCCTAATATTTGAATAAAACATTTTTGCGGTTCTTTTTGTAGAGGTTTCGGACGAGCATGTCGAAATGGGCATTTCAATGGACCCGTTGGAATTTTAACTGAGTAAAAAGTACAGAAATTGAGGTTTTGCAATATAATTGTGTTCAAAAGCTCCTAATCAATTATTTGAACTCCTAATATTTGATTAAAAATTGTTTTGCAGTCCTTTTTGTAGAGGTTCTGGACGAGCGGGTCGAAATGGGCCTTTCAATGGTCCCGTTGTAATTTTAACTGAGTAAAAAGTACAGAAATTGAGGTTTTGCAATATAATTGTGATGAAAAGCTCCTAATCAATTATTTGAACTTCTAATATTTGATTAAAAACTTGTTTTGCAGTCCTTTTTGTAGAGGTTTCGGACGAGCGGTCGAAATGGGCCTTTCAATGGACCTGTTGGAATTTTAACTGAGTAAAAAGTACAGAAATTAAGGTTTTGCAATATATTTGTGATAAAAAGCTCCTAATCAATTATTTGAACTGCTAATATTTGAATAAAACTTGTTTTGAAAGTCATTTTGTAGAGGTTTCGGACGAGCGGGGTCGAAATGGGCCTTTCAATGGACCCGTTGGAATTTTAACTGAGTAAAAAAGTACAGAATTGAGGTTTTGTAGTATAATTGTGTTGAAAAGCTCCTAAGCAATTATTTGAACTCCTAATATTTGAATAAAACATTTTTGCGGTTCTTTTTGTAGAGGTTTCGGACGAGCATGTCGAAATGGGCATTTCAATGGACCCGTTGGAATTTTAATTGAGTAAAAAGTACATAGATTGAGGTTTTGCAATATAATTGTGTTGAAAAGCTCCTAATCAATTATTTGAACTACTAATATTTGATTAAAACTTGTTTTGCGGTTCTTTTTGTAGAGGTTTCGGAGGAGAAGGTCTAAATGGGCCTCTCAATGGATCGGTTGGAATTTTAAATGAGTGAAAAGTACAGAAATTGAGGTTTCGCAATGTAATTATGTTGAAAAGCTCCTAATCAATTACATTGAACTCCTAACATTTGATTAAAACTTGTTTTGCGTTCCTTTTTGTAGAGGTTTCGGACGAGCGGGTCGAAAATGGGCCTTTCAATGGACCCGTTGGAATTTTAACTGAGTAAAATGTACAGAAATGGAGTTTTGCAATATAATTGAGTTGAAAAGCTCCTAATCAATTATTTGAACTCCTAATATTTGAATAAAACATTTTTGCGGTCCTTTTTTGTAGAGGTTTCGGACGAGCATGTCGAAATGGGCATTTCAATGAACCCGTTGTAATTTTAACTGAGTAAAAAGTACAGAAATTGAGGTTTTGCAATATAATTGTGTTGAAAAGCTCCTAATCAATATTTTGAACTCCTAATATTTGAATAAAACATTTTTGCGGTTCTTTTTGTAGAGGTTTCGGACGAGCATGTCGAAATGGGCATTTTAATGGACCCGTTGGAATTTTAATTGAGTAAAAAGTACATAAATTGAGTTTTTGCAATACAATTGTGTTGAAAAAGCTCCTAATCAATTATTTGAACTCCTAATATTTGATTAAAACTTCTTTTGCAATCCTTTTTGTAGAGGTTTCGGACGAGCGGGTCGAAATGGGCCTTTTAATGGACCCGTTAGAATTTTAACTGAGTAAAAAGTAAAGAAATTGAGGTTTTGCAATATAATTGTGTTCAAAAGCTCCTAATCAATTATTTGAACTCATAATATTTGATTAAAAATTGTTGTGCAGTCCTTTTTGTAGAGGTTTCGGACGAGCGGGTCCAAATGGGCCTTTCAATGGACCCGTTTGGAATTTTAACTGAGTAAAAAGTACAGAAATTGAGGTTTTTGCAATATAATTGTGTTGAAAAGCTCCTAATCAATTATTTGAACTCCTAATATTTGAATAAAACATTTTTGCGGTCCTTTTTGTAGAGGTTTCGACGAGCAGGTCGAAATATGGCCTTTCAATGGACCCGTTGGAATTTTAACTAAGTAAAAAGTACAGAAATTGAGATTTTGCAATATAATTGTGTTAAAAAGCTCCTAATCAATTACATGAACTCCTAAAATTTGATTTGATTAAAACATGTTTTGCGGTCCTTTTTTAGAGGTTTCGGACGAGCGGGTCGAAATGGGCCTTTCAATGGACCCGTTGGAATTTTAACTGAGTAAAAAGTATAGAAATTGCGTTTTTTCAATATAATTGTGTTCACAGCTCATAATCAATTATTTGAACTCCTAATATTTGATAAAACTTGTTTTGCAGTCCTTTTTGTAGAGGTTTCGGACGAGCGGGTCGAAATGGGCCTTTCAATTGGACCTGTTGGAATTTTAACTGAGTAAAAAGTACAGAAATTAAGGTTTTGCAATATATTTGTGTTAAAAAAGCTCCTAATCAATTATTTGAACTCCTAATATTTGAATAAAACTTGTTTTTGAAGTCATTTTTGTAGAGGTTTCGGACGAGCGGGTCGAAATGGGCCTTTCAATGGACCCGTTGGAATTTTAACTGAGTAAAAAGTACAGAAATTGAGGTTTTGTAGTATAACTGTGTTGAAAAGCTCCTAAGCAACTATTTGAACACCTAAAATTTGATTAAAACTTGTTTTGCAGTCCTTTTTGTAGAGGTTTCGGACGAGCGGGTCGAAATGGGCCTTTCAATGGGACCCGTTGGAATTTTAACTGAGTAAAAAGTACAGAAATTGAGGTTTTGCAATATAATTGTGTTAAAAAGCTCCTAATCAATTATTTGAACTCCTAATATTTGAATAAAACTTGTTTTGCAGTCCTTTTTGTAGAGTTTCGGTCGAGCGGGTCGAAATGGGCGTTTCCATGGACCCGTTAGAATTTTACCTGAGTAAAAGTACAGAAATTGAGGTTTGCAATATAATTGTGTGAAAAGCTCCTAATCAATTATTTGAACTCCTAATATTTGATTAAAACTAATTTTGCAGTCCTTTTTTGTAGAGGTTTCGGACGAGCGGGTCGAAATGGGTCTTTCAATGGACCCGTTTGAATTTTAACTAAGTAAAAAGTACAAAAATTGAGGTTTTGCAATATAATTGTGTTGACAAGCTCCTAATCAATTATTTGAACTCCTAATATTTGAATAAAACATTTTTGCGGTCCTTTTTGTAGAGGTTTCGGGACGAGCAGGTCGAAATAGGCCTTCAATGGACCCTGTTGGAATTTTAACTAAGTAAAAAGTACAAAAAATTTTGATTTTGCAATATAATTGTGTTAAAAAGCTCCTAATCAATTACATGAACTCCTAAAATTTTATTTGATTAAAACATGTTTTGCGGTCCTTTTTTAGAGGTTTCGGACGAGCGGGTCGAAATGGGCCTTTCAATGGACCCGTTGGAATTTTAACTGAGTTAAAAAGTATAGAAATTGCGTTTTTTCAATATAATTGTGTTGAAAAGCTCATAATCAATTATTTTGAACTCCTAATATTGATTAAAACTTGTTTTGCAAACCTTTTTGTAGAGGTTTCGGACGAGCGGTTCGAAATGGGCCTTTCAATGGACCTGTTGGAATTTTAACTGAGTAAAAGTACAGAAATTAAGGTTTTGCAATATATTTGTGTTAAAAAGCTCCTAATCAATATTTGAACTCCTAAAATTTGAATAAAACTTGTTTTGAAGTCATTTTTGTAGAGGTTTCGGACCGAGCGGGTCGAAATGGGCCTTTTAATGGACCCGTTGGAATTTTAACTGAGTAAAAAGTACAGAAATTGAGGTTTTGTAGTATAATTGTGTTGAAAAGCTCCTAAGCAATTATTTGAACTCCTAAAATTTGATTAAAACTTGTTTTGCAGTCCTTTTTGTAGAGGTTTCGGACGGGCGGGTCGAAATGGGCCTTTCAATGGACCCGTTGGAATTTTAACTGAGTAAAAAGTACAGAAATTGAGGTTTGCAATATAATTGTGTTAAAAAGCTCCTAATCAATTATTTGAACTCCTAATATTTGAATAAAACTTGTTTTGCAGTCCTTTTTGTAGAGGTTTCGGACGAGCTGGTCGAAATGGGCGTTTTCATGGACCCGTTGGAATTTTAACTGAGTAAAAAGTACAGAAATTGAGGTTTTGCAATATAATTGTGTTGAAAAGCTCCTAATCAATTATTTGAACTCCTAATATTTGATTAAAACTAATTTTGCAGTCCTTTTTGTAGAGGTTTCGGACGAGCGGGTCGAAATGGGCCTTTCAATGGACCCGTTTGAATTTTAACTAAGTAAAAAGTACAAAAATTGAGGTTTTGCAATATAATTGTGTTGACAAGCTCCTAATCAATTATTTGAACTCCTAATATTTGAATAAAACATTTTTGCAGTCCTTTTTGTAGAGGTTTCGGACGAGCAGGTCGAAATAGGCCTTTCAATGGACCCGTTGGAATTTTAACGAAGTAAAAAGTACAGAAATTGAGATTTTGCAATATAATTGTGTTAAAAAGCTCCTAATCAATTACATGAACTCCAAAAATTTGATTTGATTAAAACATGTTTTGCGGTCCTTTTTTAGAGGTTTCGGACGAGCGGGTCGAAATGGGCCTTTTAATGGAACCGTTGGAATTTTAACTGAGTAAAAAGTATAGAAATTGCGTTTTTCAATATAATTGTGTTGAAAAGCTCATAATCAATTATTTGAACTCCTAATATTTGATTAAAACTTGTTTTGCGGTCCTTTTTGTAGAGGTTTCGGACGAGCGGGTCGAAATGGGCCTTTCAATGGACCCGTTGGAATTTTAACTGAGTAAAAAGTACAGAAATTGAGGTTTTGCAATATAATTGTGTTAAAAAGCTCCTAATCAATTACATGAACTCCTAAAATTTGATTTGATTAAAACATGTTTTGCGGTCCTTTTTTAGAGGTTTCGGACGAGCGGGTCGAAATGGGCCTTTCAATGGACCCGTTGGAATTTTAACTGAGTAAAAAGTATAGAAATTGCGTTTTTTCAATATAATTGTGTTGAAAAGCTCATAATCAATTATTTGAACTCCTAATATTTGATTAAAACTTGTTTTGCAGTCCTTTTTGTAGAGGTTTCGGACGAGCGGGTCGAAATGGGCCTTTCAATGGACCCGTTTGAATTTTAACTAAGTAAAAAGTACAAAAATTGAGGTTTTGCAATATAATTGTGTTGACAAGCTTCTAATCAATTATTTGAACTCCTAATATTTGAATAAAACATTTTTGTAGTCCTTTTTGTAGAGGTTTCGGACGAGCAGGTCGAAATAGGCCTATCAATGGACCCGTTGGAATTTTAACTAAGTAAAAAGTACAGAAATTGAGATTTTGCAATATAATTGTGTTAAAAAGCTCCTAATCAATTACATGAACTCCTAAAATTTGATTTGATTAAAACATGTTTTGCGGTCCTTTTTTAGAGGTTTCGGACGAGCGGGTCGAAATGGGCCTTTCAATGGACCCGTTGGAATTTTAACTGAGTAAAAAGTATAGAAATTGCGTTTTTTCAATATAATTGTGTTGAAAAGCTCATAATCAATTATTTGAACTCCTAATATTTGATTAAAACTTGTTTTGCAGTCCTTTTTGTAGAGGTTTCGGACGAGCGGGTCGAAATGGGCCTTTCAATGGACCCGTTGGAATTTTAACTGAGTAAAAAGTACAGAAATTGAGGTTTTGCAATATAATTGTGTTGAAAAGCTCCTAATCAATTATTTAAACTCCTAATATTTGAATAAAACATTTTTGCGGTTCTTTTTGTAGAGGTTTCGGACGAGCATGTCGAAATGGGCATTTCAATGGACCCGTTGGAATTTTAATTTAGTAAAAAGTACATAGATTGAGGTTTTGTAATATAATTGTGTTGAAAAGCTCCTAATCAATTATTTGAACTCCTAATATTTGATTAAAACTTCTTTTGCAATCCCTTTTGTAGAGGTTTCGGACGAGCGGGTCGAAATGGGCCTTTCAATGGACCCGTTAGAATTTTAACTGAGTAAAAAGTACAGAAATTGAGGTTTTGCAATATAATTGTGTTCAAAAGCTCCTAATCAATTATTTGAACTCCTAATATTTGATTAAAAATTGTTTTGCAGTCCTTTTTGTAGAGGTTTCGGACGAGCGGGTCGAAATGGGCCTTTCAATAGACTCGTTGGAATTTTAACTGAGTAAAAAGTACAGAAATTAAGGTTTTGCAATATAATTGTGTTAAAAAGCTCCAAATCAATTATTTGAACTCCTAATATTTGAATAAAACTTGTTTTGCAGTCATTTTTGTAGAGGTTTCGGACGAGCGTGTCGAAAAGGGCCTTTCAATGGAGCCGTTGGAATTTTAACTGAGAAAAAAGTACAGAAATTAAGGTTTTGCAATATAATTGTGTTGAAAAGCTCCTAATCAATTATTTGAACTCCTAATATTTGATGAAAAATTATTTTGCAGAGGTTTCGGACGAGCAGGTCGAAATGGGCCTTTCAATGGACCCGTTTGAATTTTAACTGAGTAAAAAGTACAAAAATTGAGGTTTTGCAATATAAATGTGTTGAAAAGCTCCTAATCAATTATTTGAACTCCTAATATTTGAATAAAACATTTTTGCGGTCCTTTTTGTAGAGGTTTCGGACGAGAAGGTCTAAATGGGCCTTTCAATGGACCCGTTGGAATTTTAACTAAGTAAAAAGTACAGATATTGAGGTTTTGCAATATAATTGTGTTGAAAAGCTCCTAATCAATTATTTGAACTCCTAATATTTGAATAAAACATTTTGCGGTTCTATTTGTAGAGGTTTCGGACGAGCATGTCGAAATGGGCATTTCAATGGACCCGTTGGAATTTTAATTGAGTAAAAAGTACATAAATTGAGGTTTTGTAATATAATTGTGTTGAAAAGCTCCTAATCAATTATTTGAACTCCTAATATTTGATTAAAACTTGTTTTGCAATCCTTTTTGTAAAGGTTTCGGACGAGCGGGTCGAAATGGGCCTTTCAATGGACCCGTTAGAATTTTAACTGAGTAAAAAGTACAGAAATTGAGGTTTTGCAATACAATTGTGTTAAAAAGCTCCAAATCAATTATTTGAACTCCTAATATTTGATTAAAAATTGTTTTGCAGTCCTTTTTGTAGAGGTTTCGGACGAGCGGGTCGAAATGGGCCTTTCAATGGACCCGTTTGAATTTTAACTAAGTAAAAAGTACAAAATTTGAGGTTTTGCAATATAATTATGTTGACAAGCTCCTAATCAATTAATTGAACTCCTAATATTTGAATAAAACATTTTTGCGGTCCTTTTTGTAGAGGTTTCAGACGAGCAGGTCGAAATAGGCCTTTCAATGGACCCGTTGGAATTTTAACTAAGTAAAAAGTACAGAAATTGAGATTTTGCAATATAATTGTGTTAAAAAGCTCCTAATCAATTACATGAACTCCTATAATTTGATTTTATTAAAACATGTTTTGCGGTTCTTTTTTAGAGGTTTCGGACGAGCGGGTCGAAATGGGCCTTTCAATGGACCCGTTTGAATTTTAACTAAGTAAAAAGTACAAAAATTGAGGTTTTGCAATATAATTGTGTTGACAAGCTCATAATCAATTATTTGAACTCCTAATATTTGAATAAAACATTTTTGCGGTCCTTTTTGTAGAGGTTTCAGACGAGCAGGTCGAAATAGGCCTTTCAATGGACCCGTTGGAATTTTAACTAAGTAAAAAGTACAGAAATTGAGATTTTGCAATATAATTGTGTTAAAAAGCTCCTAATCAATTACATGAACTCCTATAATTTGATTTGATTAAAACATGTTTTGCGGTTCTTTTTTAGAGGTTTCGGACGAGCGGGTCGAAATGGGCCTTTCAATGGACCCGTTTGAATTTTAACTAAGTAAAAAGTACAAAAATTGAGGTTTTGCAATATAATTGTGTTGACAAGCTCCTAATCAATTATTTGAACTCCTAATATTTGAAGAAAACATTTTTGCAGTCCTTTTTGTAGAGGTTTCGGACGAGCGGGTCGAAATGGGCCTTTCAATGGACCCGTTGGAATTTTAACTGAGTAAAAAGTACAGAAATTTAGGTTTTGCAATATAATTGATTTGAACAGATCCTAATCAATTATTTGAACTCCTAATATTTGAATAAAACATTTTTGCGGTCCTTTTTGTAGAGGTTTCAGACGAGCAGGTCTAAATGGGCCTTTCAATGGACCCGTTGGAATTTTAACTGAGTAAAATGTACAGAAATTGAGGTTTTTCAATATAATTGTGTTGAAAAGCTCCTATTCAATTATTTGAACTCTAATATTTGAATAAAACATTTTTGTGGTCCTTTTGTAGAGGTTTCGGACGAGCAGGTCTAAATGGGCCTTTCAATGGACCCGTTGGAATTTTAACTGAGTAAAAAGTACAGAAATTGTGGTTTTGCAATATAATTGTGTTGAAAAGCTCCTAATCAATTATTTGAACTCCTAATATTTGAATAAAACATTTTTGCGGTCCTTTTTGTAGAGGTTTCGGACGAGCAGGTCGAAATAGGCCTTTCAATGGACCCGTTGGAAATTTAACTTAGTAAAAAGTACAGAAATTGAGATTTTGCAATATAATTGTGTTGAAAAGCTCCTAATCAATTACATGAACTCCTAAAATTTGATTAAAACATGTTTTGTGGTCCTTTTTTAGAGGTTTCGGACGAGTAGGTCTAAATGGGCCTTTCAATGGACCCGTTGGAATTTTAACTGAGTAAAAAGTACAGAAATTGAGGTTTTGCAATATAATTGTGTTGAAAAGCTCCTAATCAATTATTTGAACTCCTAATATTTGAATAAAACATTTTTGCGGTCATTTTTGTAGTGGTTTCGGACGAGCAGGTCGAAATAGGCCTTTCAATGGACCCGTTGGAATTTTAACTAAGTAAAAAGTACAGAAATTGAGATTTTGCAATATAATTGTGTTAAAAAGCTCCTAATCAATTACATGAACTCCAAAAATTTGATTTGATTAAAACATGTTTTGCGGTCCTTTTTTAGAGGTTTCGGACGAGCGGGTCGAAATGGGCCTTTCAATGGACCCGTTGGAATTTTAACTGAGTAAAAAGTATAGAAATTGCGTTTTTTCAATATAATTGTGTTGAAAAGCTCATAATCAATTATTTGATCTCCTAATATTTGATTAAAACTTGTTTTGCAGTCCTTTTTGTAGAGGTTTCGGACGAGCGGGTCGAAATGGGCCTTTCTATCGACCCGTTGGAATTTTAACTGAGTAAAAAGTACAAAAATTAAGGTTTTGCAATATATTTGTGTTAAAAAGCTCCTAACCAATTATTTGAACTCCTAATATTTGAATAAAACTTGTTTTGAAGTCATTTTTGTAGAGGGTTCGGACGAGCCGGTCGAAATGGGCCTTTCAATGGACCCGTTGGAATTTTAACTGAGTAAAAAGTACAGAAATTGAGGTTTTGCAGTATAATTGTGTTGAAAAGCTCCTAAGCAATTATTTGAACTCCTAATATTTGAATAAAACATTTTTGCGGTTCTTTTTGTAGAGGTTTCGGACGAGCATGTCGAAATGGGCATTTCAATGGACCCGTTGGAATTTTAACTGAGTAAAAAGTACAGAAATTGAGGTTTTGCAATATAATTGTGTTGAAAAGCTCCTAATCAATATTTTGAACTCCTAATATTTGAATAAAACATTTTTGCGGTTCTTTTTGTAGAGGTTTCGGACGAGCATGTCGAAATGGGCATTTCAATGGACCCGTTGGAATTTTAACTGAGTAAAAAGTACAGAAATTGAGGTTTTGCAATATAATTGTGTTCAAAAGCTCCTAATCAATTATTTGAACTCCTAATATTTGATTAAAAATTGTTTTGCAGTCCTTTTTGTAGAGGTTTCGGACGAGCGGGTCGAAATGGGCCTTTCAATGGTCCCGTTGTAATTTTAACTGAGTAAAAAGTACAGAAATTGAGGTTTTGCAATATAATTGTGATGAAAAGCTCCTAATCAATTATTTGAACTTCTAATATTTGATTAAAACTTGTTTTGCAGTCCTTTTTGTAGAGGTTTCGGACGAGCGGGTCGAAATGGGCCTTTCAATGGACCTGTTGGAATTTTAACTGAGTAAAAAGTACAGAAATTAAGGTTTTGCAATATATTTGTGATAAAAAGCTCCTAATCAATTATTTGAACTGCTAATATTTGAATAAAACTTGTTTTGAAGTCATTTTTGTAGAGGTTTCGGACGAGCGGGTCGAAATGGGCCTTTCAATGGACCCGTTGGAATTTTAACTGAGTAAAAAGTACAGAAATTGAGGTTTTGTAGTATAATTGTGTTGAAAAGCTCCTAAGCAATTATTTGAACTCCTAATATTTGAATAAAACATTTTTGCGGTTCTTTTTGTAGAGGTTTCGGACGAGCATGTCGAAATGGGCATTTCAGTGGACCCGTTGGAATTTTAATTGAGTAAAAAGTACATAGATTGAGGTTTTGCAATATAATTGTGTTGAAAAGCTCCTAATCAATTATTTGAACTACTAATATTTGATTAAAACTTGTTTTGCGGTTCTTTTTGTAGAGGTTTCGGAGGAGAAGGTCTAAATGGGCCTCTCAATGGATCGGTTGGAATTTTAAATGAGTGAAAAGTACAGAAATTGAGGTTTCGCAATGTAATTATGTTGAAAAGCTCCTAATCAATTACATGAACTCCTAACATTTGATTAAAACTTGTTTTGCGTTCCTTTTTGTAGAGGTTTCGGACGAGCGGGTCGAAATGGGCCTTTCAATGGACCCGTTGGAATTTTAACTGAGTAAAATGTACAGAAATGGAGGTTTTGCAATATAATTGAGTTGAAAAGCTCCTAATCAATTATTTGAACTCCTAATATTTGAATAAAACATTTTTGCGGTCCTTTTTGTAGAGGTTTCGGACGAGCATGTCGAAATGGGCATTTCAATGAACCCGTTGTAATTTTAACTGAGTAAAAAGTACAGAAATTGAGGTTTTGCAATATAATTGTGTTGAAAAGCTCCTAATCAATATTTTGAACTCCTAATATTTGAATAAAACATTTTTGCGGTTCTTTTTGTAGAGGTTTCGGACGAGCATGTCGAAATGGGCATTTTAATGGACCCGTTGGAATTTTAATTGAGTAAAAAGTACATAAATTGAGTTTTTGCAATACAATTGTGTTGAAAAGCTCCTAATCAATTATTTGAACTCCTAATATTTGATTAAAACTTCTTTTGCAATCCTTTTTGTAGAGGTTTCGGACGAGCGGGTCGAAATGGGCCTTTTAATGGACCCGTTAGAATTTTAACTGAGTAAAAAGTAAAGAAATTGAGGTTTTGCAATATAATTGTGTTCAAAAGCTCCTAATCAATTATTTGAACTCATAATATTTGATTAAAAATTGTTGTGCAGTCCTTTTTGTAGAGGTTTCGGACGAGCGGGTCCAAATGGGCCTTTCAATGGACCCGTTGGAATTTTAACTGAGTAAAAAGTACAGAAATTGAGGTTTTGCAATATAATTGTGTTGAAAAGCTCCTAATCAATTATTTGAACTCCTAATATTTGAATAAAACATTTTTGCGGTCCTTTTTGTAGAGGTTTCGGACGAGCAGGTCGAAATAGGCCTTTCAATGGACCCGTTGGAATTTTAACTAAGTAAAAAGTACAGAAATTGAGATTTTGCAATATAATTGTGTTAAAAAGCTCCTAATCAATTACATGAACTCCTAAAATTTGATTTGATTAAAACATGTTTTGCGGTCCTTTTTTAGAGGTTTCGGACGAGCGGGTCGAAATGGGCCTTTCAATGGACCCGTTGGAATTTTAACTGAGTAAAAAGTATAGAAATTGCGTTTTTTCAATATAATTGTGTTCAAAGCTCATAATCAATTATTTGAACTCCTAATATTTGATTAAAACTTGTTTTGCAGTCCTTTTTGTAGAGGTTTCGGACGAGCGGGTCGAAATGGGCCTTTCAATGGACCTGTTGGAATTTTAACTGAGTAAAAAGTACAGAAATTAAGGTTTTGCAATATATTTGTGTTAAAAAGCTCCTAATCAATTATTTGAACTCCTAATATTTGAATAAAACTTGTTTTGAAGTCATTTTTGTAGAGGTTTCGGACGAGCGGGTCGAAATGGGCCTTTCAATGGACCCGTTGGAATTTTAACTGAGTAAAAAGTACAGAAATTGAGGTTTTGTAGTATAACTGTGTTGAAAAGCTCCTAAGCAACTATTTGAACACCTAAAATTTGATTAAAACTTGTTTTGCAGTCCTTTTTGTAGAGGTTTCGGACGAGCGGGTCGAAATGGGCCTTTCAATGGACCCGTTGGAATTTTAACTGAGTAAAAAGTACAGAAATTGAGGTTTTGCAATATAATTGTGTTAAAAAGCTCCTAATCAATTATTTGAACTCCTAATATTTGAATAAAACTTGTTTTGCAGTCCTTTTTGTAGAGGTTTCGGACGAGCGGGTCGAAATGGGCGTTTCCATGGACCCGTTAGAATTTTACCTGAGTAAAAAGTACAGAAATTGAGGTTTTGCAATATAATTGTGTTGAAAAGCTCCTAATCAATTATTTGAACTCCTAATATTTGATTAAAACTAATTTTGCAGTCCTTTTTGTAGAGGTTTCGGACGAGCGGGTCGAAATGGGTCTTTCAATGGACCCGTTTGAATTTTAACTAAGTAAAAAGTACAAAAATTGAGGTTTTGCAATATAATTGTGTTGACAAGCTCCTAATCAATTATTTGAACTCCTAATATTTGAATAAAACATTTTTGCGGTCCTTTTTGTAGAGGTTTCGGACGAGCAGGTCGAAATAGGCCTTTCAATGGACCCGTTGGAATTTTAAATAAGTAAAAAGTACAAAAATTTTGATTTTGCAATATAATTGTGTTAAAAAGCTCCTAATCAATTACATGAACTCCTAAAATTTTATTTGATTAAAACATGTTTTGCGGTCCTTTTTTAGAGGTTTCGGACGAGCGGGTCGAAATGGGCCTTTCAATGGACCCGTTGGAATTTTAACTGAGTAAAAAGTATAGAAATTGCGTTTTTTCAATATAATTGTGTTGAAAAGCTCATAATCAATTATTTGAACTCCTAATATTTGATTAAAACTTGTTTTGCAAACCTTTTTGTAGAGGTTTCGGACGAGCGGTTCGAAATGGGCCTTTCAATGGACCTGTTGGAATTTTAACTGAGTAAAAGTACAGAAATTAAGGTTTTGCAATATATTTGTGTTAAAAAGCTCCTAATCAATTATTTGAACTCCTAAAATTTGAATAAAACTTGTTTTGAAGTCATTTTTGTAGAGGTTTCGGACGAGCGGGTCGAAATGGGCCTTTTAATGGACCCGTTGGAATTTTAACTGAGTAAAAAGTACAGAAATTGAGGTTTTGTAGTATAATTGTGTTGAAAAGCTCCTAAGCAATTATTTGAACTCCTAAAATTTGATTAAAACTTGTTTTGCAGTCCTTTTTGTAGAGGTTTCGGACGGGCGGGTCGAAATGGGCCTTTCAATGGACCCGTTGGAATTTTAACTGAGTAAAAAGTACAGAAATTGAGGTTTTGCAATATAATTGTGTTAAAAAGCTCCTAATCAATTATTTGAACTCCTAATATTTGAATAAAACTTGTTTTGCAGTCCTTTTTGTAGAGGTTTCGGACGAGCTGGTCGAAATGGGCGTTTTCATGGACCCGTTGGAATTTTAACTGAGTAAAAAGTACAGAAATTGAGGTTTTGCAATATAATTGTGTTGAAAAGCTCCTAATCAATTATTTGAACTCCTAATATTTGATTAAAACTAATTTTGCAGTCCTTTTTGTAGAGGTTTCGGACGAGCGGGTCGAAATGGGCCTTTCAATGGACCCGTTTGAATTTTAACTAAGTAAAAAGTACAAAAATTGAGGTTTTGCAATATAATTGTGTTGACAAGCTCCTAATCAATTATTTGAACTCCTAATATTTGAATAAAACATTTTTGCAGTCCTTTTTGTAGAGGTTTCGGACGAGCAGGTCGAAATAGGCCTTTCAATGGACCCGTTGGAATTTTAACGAAGTAAAAAGTACAGAAATTGAGATTTTGCAATATAATTGTGTTAAAAAGCTCCTAATCAATTACATGAACTCCAAAAATTTGATTTGATTAAAACATGTTTTGCGGTCCTTTTTTAGAGGTTTCGGACGAGCGGGTCGAAATGGGCCTTTTAATGGAACCGTTGGAATTTTAACTGAGTAAAAAGTATAGAAATTGCGTTTTTCAATATAATTGTGTTGAAAAGCTCATAATCAATTATTTGAACTCCTAATATTTGATTAAAACTTGTTTTGCGGTCCTTTTTGTAGAGGTTTCGGACGAGCGGGTCGAAATGGGCCTTTCAATGGACCCGTTGGAATTTTAACTGAGTAAAAAGTACAGAAATTGAGGTTTTGCAATATAATTGTGTTAAAAAGCTCCTAATCAATTACATGAACTCCTAAAATTTGATTTGATTAAAACATGTTTTGCGGTCCTTTTTTAGAGGTTTCGGACGAGCGGGTCGAAATGGGCCTTTCAATGGACCCGTTGGAATTTTAACTGAGTAAAAAGTATAGAAATTGCGTTTTTTCAATATAATTGTGTTGAAAAGCTCATAATCAATTATTTGAACTCCTAATATTTGATTAAAACTTGTTTTGCAGTCCTTTTTGTAGAGGTTTCGGACGAGCGGGTCGAAATGGGCCTTTCAATGGACCCGTTTGAATTTTAACTAAGTAAAAAGTACAAAAATTGAGGTTTTGCAATATAATTGTGTTGACAAGCTTCTAATCAATTATTTGAACTCCTAATATTTGAATAAAACATTTTTGTAGTCCTTTTTGTAGAGGTTTCGGACGAGCAGGTCGAAATAGGCCTATCAATGGACCCGTTGGAATTTTAACTAAGTAAAAAGTACAGAAATTGAGATTTTGCAATATAATTGTGTTAAAAAGCTCCTAATCAATTACATGAACTCCTAAAATTTGATTTGATTAAAACATGTTTTGCGGTCCTTTTTTAGAGGTTTCGGACGAGCGGGTCGAAATGGGCCTTTCAATGGACCCGTTGGAATTTTAACTGAGTAAAAAGTATAGAAATTGCGTTTTTTCAATATAATTGTGTTGAAAAGCTCATAATCAATTATTTGAACTCCTAATATTTGATTAAAACTTGTTTTGCAGTCCTTTTTGTAGAGGTTTCGGACGAGCGGGTCGAAATGGGCCTTTCAATGGACCCGTTGGAATTTTAACTGAGTAAAAAGTACAGAAATTGAGGTTTTGCAATATAATTGTGTTGAAAAGCTCCTAATCAATTATTTAAACTCCTAATATTTGAATAAAACATTTTTGCGGTTCTTTTTGTAGAGGTTTCGGACGAGCATGTCGAAATGGGCATTTCAATGGACCCGTTGGAATTTTAATTTAGTAAAAAGTACATAGATTGAGGTTTTGTAATATAATTGTGTTGAAAAGCTCCTAATCAATTATTTGAACTCCTAATATTTGATTAAAACTTCTTTTGCAATCCCTTTTGTAGAGGTTTCGGACGAGCGGGTCGAAATGGGCCTTTCAATGGACCCGTTAGAATTTTAACTGAGTAAAAAGTACAGAAATTGAGGTTTTGCAATATAATTGTGTTCAAAAGCTCCTAATCAATTATTTGAACTCCTAATATTTGATTAAAAATTGTTTTGCAGTCCTTTTTGTAGAGGTTTCGGACGAGCGGGTCGAAATGGGCCTTTCAATAGACTCGTTGGAATTTTAACTGAGTAAAAAGTACAGAAATTAAGGTTTTGCAATATAATTGTGTTAAAAAGCTCCAAATCAATTATTTGAACTCCTAATATTTGAATAAAACTTGTTTTGCAGTCATTTTTGTAGAGGTTTCGGACGAGCGTGTCGAAAAGGGCCTTTCAATGGAGCCGTTGGAATTTTAACTGAGAAAAAAGTACAGAAATTAAGGTTTTGCAATATAATTGTGTTGAAAAGCTCCTAATCAATTATTTGAACTCCTAATATTTGATGAAAAATTATTTTGCAGAGGTTTCGGACGAGCAGGTCGAAATGGGCCTTTCAATGGACCCGTTTGAATTTTAACTGAGTAAAAAGTACAAAAATTGAGGTTTTGCAATATAAATGTGTTGAAAAGCTCCTAATCAATTATTTGAACTCCTAATATTTGAATAAAACATTTTTGCGGTCCTTTTTGTAGAGGTTTCGGACGAGAAGGTCTAAATGGGCCTTTCAATGGACCCGTTGGAATTTTAACTAAGTAAAAAGTACAGATATTGAGGTTTTGCAATATAATTGTGTTGAAAAGCTCCTAATCAATTATTTGAACTCCTAATATTTGAATAAAACATTTTGCGGTTCTATTTGTAGAGGTTTCGGACGAGCATGTCGAAATGGGCATTTCAATGGACCCGTTGGAATTTTAATTGAGTAAAAAGTACATAAATTGAGGTTTTGTAATATAATTGTGTTGAAAAGCTCCTAATCAATTATTTGAACTCCTAATATTTGATTAAAACTTGTTTTGCAATCCTTTTTGTAAAGGTTTCGGACGAGCGGGTCGAAATGGGCCTTTCAATGGACCCGTTAGAATTTTAACTGAGTAAAAAGTACAGAAATTGAGGTTTTGCAATACAATTGTGTTAAAAAGCTCCAAATCAATTATTTGAACTCCTAATATTTGATTAAAAATTGTTTTGCAGTCCTTTTTGTAGAGGTTTCGGACGAGCGGGTCGAAATGGGCCTTTCAATGGACCCGTTTGAATTTTAACTAAGTAAAAAGTACAAAATTTGAGGTTTTGCAATATAATTATGTTGACAAGCTCCTAATCAATTAATTGAACTCCTAATATTTGAATAAAACATTTTTGCGGTCCTTTTTGTAGAGGTTTCAGACGAGCAGGTCGAAATAGGCCTTTCAATGGACCCGTTGGAATTTTAACTAAGTAAAAAGTACAGAAATTGAGATTTTGCAATATAATTGTGTTAAAAAGCTCCTAATCAATTACATGAACTCCTATAATTTGATTTTATTAAAACATGTTTTGCGGTTCTTTTTTAGAGGTTTCGGACGAGCGGGTCGAAATGGGCCTTTCAATGGACCCGTTTGAATTTTAACTAAGTAAAAAGTACAAAAATTGAGGTTTTGCAATATAATTGTGTTGACAAGCTCATAATCAATTATTTGAACTCCTAATATTTGAATAAAACATTTTTGCGGTCCTTTTTGTAGAGGTTTCAGACGAGCAGGTCGAAATAGGCCTTTCAATGGACCCGTTGGAATTTTAACTAAGTAAAAAGTACAGAAATTGAGATTTTGCAATATAATTGTGTTAAAAAGCTCCTAATCAATTACATGAACTCCTATAATTTGATTTGATTAAAACATGTTTTGCGGTTCTTTTTTAGAGGTTTCGGACGAGCGGGTCGAAATGGGCCTTTCAATGGACCCGTTTGAATTTTAACTAAGTAAAAAGTACAAAAATTGAGGTTTTGCAATATAATTGTGTTGACAAGCTCCTAATCAATTATTTGAACTCCTAATATTTGAAGAAAACATTTTTGCAGTCCTTTTTGTAGAGGTTTCGGACGAGCGGGTCGAAATGGGCCTTTCAATGGACCCGTTGGAATTTTAACTGAGTAAAAAGTACAGAAATTTAGGTTTTGCAATATAATTGATTTGAACAGATCCTAATCAATTATTTGAACTCCTAATATTTGAATAAAACATTTTTGCGGTCCTTTTTGTAGAGGTTTCAGACGAGCAGGTCTAAATGGGCCTTTCAATGGACCCGTTGGAATTTTAACTGAGTAAAATGTACAGAAATTGAGGTTTTTCAATATAATTGTGTTGAAAAGCTCCTATTCAATTATTTGAACTCTAATATTTGAATAAAACATTTTTGTGGTCCTTTTGTAGAGGTTTCGGACGAGCAGGTCTAAATGGGCCTTTCAATGGACCCGTTGGAATTTTAACTGAGTAAAAAGTACAGAAATTGTGGTTTTGCAATATAATTGTGTTGAAAAGCTCCTAATCAATTATTTGAACTCCTAATATTTGAATAAAACATTTTTGCGGTCCTTTTTGTAGAGGTTTCGGACGAGCAGGTCGAAATAGGCCTTTCAATGGACCCGTTGGAAATTTAACTTAGTAAAAAGTACAAAAATTGAGATTTTGCAATATAATTGTGTTGAAAAGCTCCTAATCAATTACATGAACACCTAAAATTTGATTAAAACATGTTTTGTGGTCCTTTTTTAGAGGTTTCGGACGAGTAGGTCTAAATGGGCCTTTCAATGGACCCGTTGGAATTTTAACTGAGTAAAAAGTACAGAAATTGAGGTTTTGCAATATAATTGTGTTGAAAAGCTCCTAATCAATTATTTGAACTCCTAATATTTGAATAAAACATTTTTGCGGTCATTTTTGTAGTGGTTTCGGACGAGCAGGTCGAAATAGGCCTTTCAATGGACCCGTTGGAATTTTAACTAAGTAAAAAGTACAGAAATTGAGATTTTGCAATATAATTGTGTTAAAAAGCTCCTAATCAATTACATGAACTCCAAAAATTTGATTTGATTAAAACATGTTTTGCGGTCCTTTTTTAGAGGTTTCGGACGAGCGGGTCGAAATGGGCCTTTCAATGGACCCGTTGGAATTTTAACTGAGTAAAAAGTATAGAAATTGCGTTTTTTCAATATAATTGTGTTGAAAAGCTCATAATCAATTATTTGATCTCCTAATATTTGATTAAAACTTGTTTTGCAGTCCTTTTTGTAGAGGTTTCGGACGAGCGGGTCGAAATGGGCCTTTCTATCGACCCGTTGGAATTTTAACTGAGTAAAAAGTACAAAAATTAAGGTTTTGCAATATATTTGTGTTAAAAAGCTCCTAACCAATTATTTGAACTCCTAATATTTGAATAAAACTTGTTTTGAAGTCATTTTTGTAGAGGGTTCGGACGAGCCGGTCGAAATGGGCCTTTCAATGGACCCGTTGGAATTTTAACTGAGTAAAAAGTACAGAAATTGAGGTTTTGCAGTATAATTGTGTTGAAAAGCTCCTAAGCAATTATTTGAACTCCTAAAATTTGATTAAAACTTGTTTTGCAGTCCTTTTTGTAGTGGTTTCGGACGAGCGGGTCGAAATGGGCCTTTCAATGGACCCGTTGGAATTTTAACTGAGTAAAAAGTACAGAAATTGAGGTTTTGCAATATAATTGTGTTGAAAAGCTCCTAATCAATTATTTAAACTCCTAATATTTGAATAAAACATTTTTGCGGTTCTTTTTGTAGAGGTTTCGGACGAGCATGTCGAAATGGGCATTTCAATGGACCCGTTGGAATTTTAATTGAGTAAAAAGTACATAGATTGAGGTTTTGTAATATAATTGTGTTGAAAAGCTCCTAATCAATTATTTGAACTCCTAATATTTGATTAAAACTTCTTTTGCAATCCCTTTTGTAGAGGTTTCGGACGAGCGGGTCGAAATGGGCCTTTCAATGGACCCGTTAGAATTTTAACTGAGTAAAAAGTACAGAAATTGAGGTTTTGCAATATAATTGTGTTCAAAAGCTCCTAATCAATTATTTGAACTCCTAATATTTGATTAAAAATTGTTTTGCAGTCCTTTTTGTAGAGGTTTCGGACGAGCGGGTCGAAATGGGCCTTTCAATAGACTCGTTGGAATTTTAACTGAGTAAAAAGTACAGAAATTAAGGTTTTGCAATATAATTGTGTTAAAAAGCTCCAAATCAATTATTTGAACTCCTAATATTTGAATAAAACTTGTTTTGCAGTCATTTTTGTAGAGGTTTCGGACGAGCGTGTCGAAAAGGGCCTTTCAATGGAGCCGTTGGAATTTTAACTGAGAAAAAAGTACAGAAATTAAGGTTTTGCAATATAATTGTGTTGAAAAGCTCCTAATCAATTATTTGAACTCCTAATATTTGATGAAAAATTATTTTGCAGAGGTTTCGGACGAGCAGGTCGAAATGGGCCTTTCAATGGACCCGTTTGAATTTTAACTGAGTAAAAAGTACAAAAATTGAGGTTTTGCAATATAAATGTGTTGAAAAGCTCCTAATCAATTATTTGAACTCCTAATATTTGAATAAAACATTTTTGCGGTCCTTTTTGTAGAGGTTTCGGACGAGAAGGTCTAAATGGGCCTTTCAATGGACCCGTTGGAATTTTAACTGAGTAAAATGTACAGATATTGAGGTTTTGCAATATAATTGTGTTGAAAAGCTCCTAATCAATTATTTGAACTCCTAATATTTGAATAAAACATTTTGCGGTTCTATTTGTAGAGGTTTCGGACGAGCATGTCGAAATGGGCATTTCAATGGACCCGTTGGAATTTTAATTGAGTAAAAAGTACATAAATTGAGGTTTTGCAATATAATTGTGTTGAAAAGCTCCTAATCAATTATTTGAACTCCTAATATTTGATTAAAACTTGTTTTGCAATCCTTTTTGTAAAGGTTTCGGACGAGCGGGTCGAAATGGGCCTTTCAATGGACCCGTTAGAATTTTAACTGAGTAAAAAGTACAGAAATTGAGGTTTTGCAATACAATTGTGTTAAAAAGCTCCAAATCAATTATTTGAACTCCTAATATTTGATTAAAAATTGTTTTGCAGTCCTTTTTGTAGAGGTTTCGGACGAGCGGGTCGAAATGGGCCTTTCAATGGACCCGTTTGAATTTTAACTAAGTAAAAAGTACAAAATTTGAGGTTTTGCAATATAATTATGTTGACAAGCTCCTAATCAATTAATTGAACTCCTAATATTTGAATAAAACATTTTTGCGGTCCTTTTTGTAGAGGTTTCAGACGAGCAGGTCGAAATAGGCCTTTCAATGGACCCGTTGGAATTTTAACTAAGTAAAAAGTACAGAAATTGAGATTTTGCAATATAATTGTGTTAAAAAGCTCCTAATCAATTACATGAACTCCTATAATTTGATTTTATTAAAACATGTTTTGCGGTTCTTTTTTAGAGGTTTCGGACGAGCGGGTCGAAATGGGCCTTTCAATGGACCCGTTTGAATTTTAACTAAGTAAAAAGTACAAAAATTGAGGTTTTGCAATATAATTGTGTTGACAAGCTCATAATCAATTATTTGAACTCCTAATATTTGAATAAAACATTTTTGCGGTCCTTTTTGTAGAGGTTTCAGACGAGCAGGTCGAAATAGGCCTTTCAATGGACCCGTTGGAATTTTAACTAAGTAAAATGTACAGAAATTGAGATTTTGCAATATAATTGTGTTAAAAAGCTCCTAATCAATTACATGAACTCCTATAATTTGATTTGATTAAAACATGTTTTGCGGTTCTTTTTTAGAGGTTTCGGACGAGCGGGTCGAAATGGGCCTTTCAATGGACCCGTTTGAATTTTAACTAAGTAAAAAGTACAAAAATTGAGGTTTTGCAATATAATTGTGTTGACAAGCTCCTAATCAATTATTTGAACTCCTAATATTTGAAGAAAACATTTTTGCAGTCCTTTTTGTAGAGGTTTCGGACGAGCGGGTCGAAATGGGCCTTTCAATGGACCCGTTGGAATTTTAACTGAGTAAAAAGTACAGAAATTTAGGTTTTGCAATATAATTGATTTGAACAGATCCTAATCAATTATTTGAACTCCTAATATTTGAATAAAACATTTTTGCGGTCCTTTTTGTAGAGGTTTCAGACGAGCAGGTCTAAATGGGCCTTTCAATGGACCCGTTGGAATTTTAACTGAGTAAAAAGTACAGAAATTGAGGTTTTTCAATATAATTGTGTTGAAAAGCTCCTATTCAATTATTTGAACTCTAATATTTGAATAACACATTTTTGTGGTCCTTTTGTAGAGGTTTCGGACGAGCAGGTCTAAATGGGCCTTTCAATGGACCCGTTGGAATTTTAACTGAGTAAAAAGTACAGAAATTGTGGTTTTGCAATATAATTGTGTTGAAAAGCTCCTAATCAATTATTTGAACTCCTAATATTTGAATAAAACATTTTTGCGGTCCTTTTTGTAGAGGTTTCGGACGAGCAGGTCGAAATAGGCCTTTCAATGGACCCGTTGGAAATTTAACTTAGTAAAAAGTACAGAAATTGAGATTTTGCAATATAATTGTGTTGAAAAGCTCCTAATCAATTACATGAACTCCTAAAATTTGATTAAAACATGTTTTGTGGTCCTTTTTTAGAGGTTTCGGACGAGTAGGTCTAAATGGGCCTTTCAATGGACCCGTTGGAATTTTAACTGAGTAAAAAGTACAGAAATTGAGGTTTTGCAATATAATTGTGTTGAAAAGCTCCTAATCAATTATTTGAACTCCTAATATTTGAATAAAACATTTTTGCGGTCATTTTTGTAGTGGTTTCGGACGAGCAGGTCGAAATAGGCCTTTCAATGGACCCGTTGGAATTTTAACTAAGTAAAAAGTACAGAAATTGAGATTTTGCAATATAATTGTGTTAAAAAGCTCCTAATCAATTACATGAACTCCAAAAATTTGATTTGATTAAAACATGTTTTGCGGTCCTTTTTTAGAGGTTTCGGACGAGCGGGTCGAAATGGGCCTTTCAATGGACCCGTTGGAATTTTAACTGAGTAAAAAGTATAGAAATTGCGTTTTTTCAATATAATTGTGTTGAAAAGCTCATAATCAATTATTTGATCTCCTAATATTTGATTAAAACTTGTTTTGCAGTCCTTTTTGTAGAGGTTTCGGACGAGCGGGTCGAAATGGGCCTTTCTATCGACCCGTTGGAATTTTAACTGAGTAAAAAGTACAAAAATTAAGGTTTTGCAATATATTTGTGTTAAAAAGCTCCTAACCAATTATTTGAACTCCTAATATTTGAATAAAACTTGTTTTGAAGTCATTTTTGTAGAGGGTTCGGACGAGCCGGTCGAAATGGGCCTTTCAATGGACCCGTTGGAATTTTAACTGAGTAAAAAGTACAGAAATTGAGGTTTTGCAGTATAATTGTGTTGAAAAGCTCCTAAGCAATTATTTGAACTCCTAAAATTTGATTAAAACTTGTTTTGCAGTCCTTTTTGTAGAGGTTTCGGACGAGCGGGTCGAAATGGGCCTTTCAATGGACCCGTTGGAATTTTAACTGAGTAAAAAGTACAGAAATTGAGGTTTTGCAATATAATTGTGTTAAAAAGCTCCTAATCAATTATTTGAACTCCTAATATTTGAATAAAACTTGTTTTGCAGTCCTTTTTGTAGAGGTTTCGGACGAGCGGGTCGAAATGGGCGTTTCAATGGACCCGTTGGAATTTTAACTGAGTAAAAAGTACAGAAATTGAGGTTTTGCAATATAATTGTGTTAAAAAGCTCCTAATCAATTATTTGAACTCCTAATATTTGAATAAAACTTGTTTTGAAGTCATTTTTGTAGAGGTTTCGGACGAGCGGGTCGAAATGGGCCTTTCAATGGACCCGTTGGAATTTTAACTGAGTAAAAAGTACAGAAATTGAGGTTTTGTAGTATAATTGTGTTGAAAAGCTCCTAAGCAATTATTTGAACTCCTAAAATTTGATTAAAACTTGTTTTGCAGTCCTTTTTGTAGAGGTTTCGGACGAGCGAGTCGAAATGGGCCTTTCAATGGACCCGTTGGAATTTTAACTGAGTAAAAAGTACAGAAATTGAGGTTTTGCAATATAATTGTGTTAAAAAGCTCCTAATCAATTATTTGAACTCCTAATATTTGAATAAAACTTGTTTTGAAGTCATTTTTGTAGAGGTTTCGGACGAGCGGGTCGAAATGGGCCTTTCAATGGACCCGTTGGAATTTTAACTGAGTAAAAAGTACAGAAATTGAGGTTTTGCAGTATAATTGTGTTGAAAAGCTCCTAAGCAATTATTTGAACTCCTAAAATTTGATTTGATTAAAACATGTTTTGCGGTCCTTTTTTAGAGGTTTCGGACGAGCGGGTCGAAATGGGCCTTTCAATGGACCCGTTGGAATTTTAACTGAGTAAAAAGTATAGAAATTGCGTTTTTTCAATATAATTGTGTTGAAAAGCTCATAATCAATTATTTGAACTCCTAATATTTGATTAAAACTTGTTTTGCAGTCCTTTTTGTAGAGGTTTCGGACGAGCGGGTCGAAATGGGCCTTTCAATGGACCCGTTGGAATTTTAACTGAGTAAAAAGTACAGAAATTAAGGTTTTGCAATATATTTGTGTTAAAAAGCTCCTAATCAATTATTTGAACTCCTAATATTTGAATAAAACTTGTTTTGAAGTCATTTTTGTAGAGGTTTCGGACGAGCGGGTCAAAATGGGCCTTTCAATGGACCCGTTGGAATTTTAACTGAGTAAAAAGTACAGAAATTGAGGTTTTGCAGTATAATTGTGTTGAAAAGCTCCTAAGCAATTATTTGAACTCCTAAAATTTGATTAAAACTTGTTTTGCAGTCCTTTTTGTAGAGGTTTCGGACGAGCGCGTCGAAATGGGCCTTTCAATGGACCCGTTGGAATTTTAACTGAGTAAAAAGTACAGAAATTGAGGTTTTGCAATATAATTGTGTTAAAAAGCTCCTAATCAATTATTTGAACTCCTAATATTTGAATAAAACTTGTTTTGCAGTCCTTTTTGTAGAGGTTTCGGACGAGCGGGTCGAAATGGGCGTTTCAATGGACCCGTTGGAATTTTAACTGAGTAAAAAGTACAGAAATTGAGGTTTTGCAATATAATTGTGTTGAAAAGCTCTTAATCAATTATTTGAACTCCTAATATTTGATTAAAACTGTTGCGTGTAAAAGAGTCTATCGCAATTGTAGTGCAAGTGTACACGACGCAAGTAGTAAAGTGATACGAAGTATCGGATATCGTCTCCACAGGGATTGGGCTAATGACTTCACCTTGATTTACTGCACGAAGTAAAGGAAATAATTGAGAGAAGTTGTCACGAATAATAAAGTAAAAACGTAAATAAAAGGATTGAGTTATCAAGATAGAGAGAATGGGCTGGTATTGAATTGCTCGGTAGTGCAGGTATTGAATTGCTTAAAACTTCCAGTTCTGTCGTAGCTCCCGTCGCCGACAGCACCTATCTCGACGTCTGTCCGTTGGCAGTCGCGGCAGCAGACACTCCAACTCTGTACTTCAAGTTTGGCAAGAATCCCAGATCTGCCTTGCCCTATCCCTAGGCACAAGTCTGTCGATGAACACGTCTTTGATGATACCTCCCGGCGTGAATCGAAGGATGAACACCGATGTGTATGAATTCTTCCTTAGCCACTTAACCTCGCCTTATCCCTAAGCACGAGATGGTTCAACTATAAACTAGAGAACGCGCTCTTATCTCCTTCGTATACTTAACTATCCCGATGCTAAGTAAATGGATAACCTCATAATGCTCTCCCGATGCTCTTGCAAGATATTAAAATCAAGATAAGAGAACTTGAAGTTTATTTTATTGAACTGAAAAATCCTAAAACAAAGCAACCCTTGCAACTACTTTACAAAACAACCCGTAGCCCTAGGGGGAATTTAGAACATGTCGGTGACGGGTGGACGGCAGGGTTTTGGTTTCGGTTCTGGGTAATCCGTTATGCCCTTAGGTTAAATCTATGCCCTTATATAAGCTTTGGGCTCAAGTTATCTAAGGTAACAAGGATTACAACTTTAATTAAAAGTAAGATTCTAATAAAGACTAAATCTCTAAAGTCTCGTACTTTCCAGCCGCATCCCTATTTTGTGGGAATTCCTTTCCTTGAGCTTTGGCTTGACATATCTTTTGATCCGGGGCTTGGAAAATTATTTGGCTTCCACACGACAGACGAGCAGATTTTTCTCTATCTATCGAGGTCCACTTGACTTTTCCTCTTCATAAATCTGCTGTCACCTTGCTGTCGTGACAGGTCCATGACAGGTTCGTCTTCTTCGGCTGCTTGTCCAGTTCAGCTTTCCTGCTTATCTGCCCTGCGCCTGCCTCCATCGTCTACTATGACAGATACCTGCAAAAATAGCCATCTTTCAGTAGAATCCGTGCTTTTAATCCTTTTGTGATGTTTTACTAAAAACTAACCTAAATGCAATGCAATGATGCTTGAATGCAACAGAAATATGGGTTAAAAAGGGTGTAAATAATAGAACTTTTACACACTCAACACACCCCCAAACTCAAGTCTTTGCTTGCCTTCAAGCAATTAAACCTAAAGAAAAATGAAAATTTTTGTGTTTGCCTTCAAACAGTGAACTGTCCCTTACCCGTCGCTCATTCTCTATGGCGGCAGCAACCTGTCGGAAAGGTTAGGATCTGTCCGGAATCTCCCTATAGTTCTCGTGCAGTGTGTGCATGCTTGTGAACAGTTATATGCTAAGACTCTCTTAGTTTCACTAGAATATTCAACTTCTTTAACTCGAATTTTTATGCCAAAGTTTATTTTTTTTAGAAGGCATATTTTCATGCTTCTTTTCTTCTATTTTCAAGCTAAGTTTTTCTAGAGCCAGTTTCGGGCACCTCTAGTTAGCTTCCTAGAGCCGGTTTCGGGCACCTCTAGGTTTTTGATTTTCTTTTGCTAAACTTCTTTCCTAGAGCCAGTGTTAGGCACCTCTAGGGGCTATTCAAGTTCTAAGCATCCTATTCTAGTTTGGCTAAAAGAAATCTAAGCAATATAACAGTCACAAAAGTGTTTAAGTTTTCAGAACTATAGAAAAGCTCTAAACTTTTCCTTAACCTGTCCTAAAGATGCTGCCACGACAGAGCCGTCATGACAGGTAAGTTAACTTCACAGTTTTAAGCCAACAGTTTTAATTTTCTGATTTTTTTTAAAGAAAATAAATAAATAATAAGACACAACAAATAATAAAAGATGTGCTTAAAGACTCCATTAAAGATGGAGGGTTGCCACCCCCAAACTCAAGGGTTGCATTGCCCTCAATGCAAAATGACATGGAAATAAAAGAAAGAAAAAAAAGTACATCACAAAATATAATGGCAGGCAGCAATAAGAGGAAAGAAAATAAAAACTTAAATTTAGGTGCTGTCCTCGCTGCTGCTGCTGACGCGGATCTGATGGCGGCGTCTGCGCTGTGGAGGGGGCTGGGCAGGTTTCGGAGCAGGTTGATCAGCAGGTTCATCAGCTGGTGTAGGGGCAGGTTCATCGGCAAGTTGAGGGGCAGGAGGCTCCAATAGCCGGACATCGGAACTGCTACCGCTGTCCCAAGAGCTGCTGGTGGTAGTGGCTCTGGGCAGCCTTTTCTTGTGTGCCACGTGCTTAATTTGCTTAACCCGCGTAAAGTCGCTCTCCAAATTCCTCCGGATAAGAGGGCTGTCAGCAGTGGCAGGCCTCTTGGTTCCTCGAGGGGAGGTGTCGGTCGGTGGGCTGCCGGCTGCCGTCGGGGCAGGGGATGGTGTGGAAGTGGCAGATTGTGTATGGGGAGAGACAGGTGGTGTAGGTGTGGGGGAGGGGATATGGAAATAATGGTCGGGGAAGGTGGGGAAGATGACATCCGAAAAATGTAAAGTATTGGTAATAAAGTTTACCGTTGCATTTGAGATGTCGCGGATGAAAGTCATCAAACCCATTTGGCGCTCCTCTACCCTTAGGATGGCAGCAAGGATGTGGGCAGACTGATCTGTCGGAGCGGTGTCGGCGGCAGCTTCTGGGGCAGGTTCATCATCGGAATCAGCAGGAGAGGCATTTGGGTCGAAGGCGTTGATGGGTGTTGCAGCCACGACCTCCATGAGGCTGGAGATGTTGTTGTCAGTCCAGCCGCTGCCCGTTTTGATTTTGTCGGAGGGTTCCTCTGGTACGGCATCACAGCGGTAGAGGGCGGTGATGGTGAACGGCAGGCAGAGTCGTGAGTCCGAGCGGAAGGCACAATCGAGGATGCTGTCCCGCATGTACCTGCCCACATTGATGGGCCTGTTATGCATGATAGAGTGAATGAGGGCCAGCCGCTGCCGGTTGACTGTCGTGTCGTGGGATGAGGGCAGGATACGCTTTTTGATGAAAGCGTTCCACAGCTTTGCTTCGGGGAGGAGCTGCCCCCTATTGACAGAGTGGGGGTTCTTCTTACTAGTGGTCCATGTCGTACCAGCTTCTGTCAGCTCTGCCATGACAGCATCATGGGAAACAACGTCGAGGGTGTCCCAAAATTGTTGGTGAGCATCATCATTGGGGCCAAAAAAGAGGCCGAACGTATGGTTGATGCTGTTGGCGGTGAAGGGTACTGCCACTCCTCGGACGGTGACAGATGTCGCCGTTTTGTTGTCTATGGCCTCATAAAATTCTCGGACCAGAGTATCATTAAGCTCCGCCGGCTGCTCGGCAAAGTCCTCCCATAGTTGTGCCGTTATGGCCTTCATAATGAACAGTCGGAGTCCCATATGGGGGGCATCTCTGTTGTAAATGAAGCCACGCTCCTCCCATAGTTCCTTGTTGGTGAAGGGGGATGCTACTGCGGAAGAAGAGGCGGCAGCAGCATTACGACGGGTTTGTCTCGACGACATTTTGGTTGCAAGGGCTGTGTAAAAGAGAGAAAACAAATAAAACTAGAGGAGAAAACAAGAGAGAAAAAATCAGAAGTGATGAAAATGAAAGGGAGAACGGGGTTATATAGCTGTTGGGGATCTGCCCATTTAATGCCGCAACGGCAGGCGGGAATAACGGGGCGGCATATTGGATATAGCGTGTCTGACGCGTCTGACACGCATTTATGCGTCTGCTGTGCGTCTGCCGCACGCTTCTGCGTCTGCAGTGTCAGCCTGTTGACAGCCTGTCAAGTCCGTCTGCGCCGGCAGCCGAAACGACAGGTTAACATAAATGGGCTTTATTGGGCTGGTGGATGGGTGGTGGGCTTGGGCCACTTCTGTTTTCCTTCTTGACTCCTTTATTTCCTAAAAACTGAAATTATAAAAACAAAACATTATTTAAATAAAATAAATCTAATTCCTAATAAATAATATTAAAATAGAAATAAAAATAAAAATTAGGTTAAATTAGGGATGCCTTGTGGGGCATCACCTAAAGTAACCACTTCCTGTATTCCTGGGGCTTCAGTCCCCTGATAGTGCTTGAGGCGTTGTCCATTGACTTTAAATTGGTGCCCGTCCTTTAATGATTGAATGGTGATGGCACCATGGGGAAAAACTTGAACTACTTGGAACGGGCCAGACCATCTAGATTTGAGCTTCCCTGGAAAGAGTTTCAACCTAGAATTAAACAACAACACAAGCTGCCCTGGGCAGAACTGTCGTGGCAGCAGTTTCTTGTCGTGCCACTTCTTAGTCTTGTCCTTATAAATCCTTGCGTTGTCGTAGGCCATTGTCCGTAATTCTTCAATCTCGTTCAGATCTAATAACCTTTTCTGGCCGGCCTTGTCCAAGTCCATGTTCACTGCCTTGATTGCCCAATATGCCTTGTGCTCGATCTCGACAGGCAAGTGACAGGTTTTCCCATAAATCAGTCAGAATGGAGACATGCCCAATGGAGTCTTAAAAGTTGTCCTGTATGCCCATAATGCATCATTCAGAAGTAAAGACCAATCTTTCCTAGTTGGTTTAACCATCTTTTCAAGAATGTTTTTCACTTCCCTATTGGATATCTCAGCCTGTCCATTGGTCTGTGGGTGGTATACTGTCGCGAGCCTGTGCTTGACACCATATTTCTTTAAAGCGGCAGCAATTACCCTATTATCGAAATGTCTCCCTTCATCACTAATAATCGCTCTAGGGATGCCAAATCTAGAAAAGATGTTTTTATGCAAAAACTTTTGGACTGTTTTGGCATCATTCTTTTGAGTTGCGATTGCTTCTACCCATTTGGAGACATAGTCCACCGCTAGGAGGATGTACAAATTCCCACATGAAGCCGAGAATGGTCCCATAAAATCAATCCCCCAAACGTCGAAGATCTTGACTTCTAAAATATTCTGCAGTGGCATCTCGTTTCTCCTCGAGATGTTACCTGTCCGCTGGCACCTGTCACAGTTTTTGTAAAATTCCTGTGCATCTTTATAAAGTGTCGGCCAGTAGAACCCTGACTGCAGCACCTTGGCAGCAGTCTTATTGCCTCCTAAGTGTCCTCCATATTGTGAAGCATGACAGTGATGGAGAATGTCTTCTTGTTCTTCTTGTGGTACACATCTCCTTATAACCTGATCTGCGCACATTTTGAAAAGAAGAGGTTCGTCCTAATAATAATGTTTAACATCATTTTGAAACCTCTTCCTGGCTTGATAAGTAAGATCAGAAGGTAATATTCCGCTAACTATAAAATTAACGAAATCAACATATCAGGGAAGGTTAGAAGACTTACCTGCCGCCATGGCTGTCGCGACAGCGATTGCGGCAGCAAAGAGCTGCTCGTCTGGGAAGGTCTCCAGTATGTGTGTATCATCAATGGGTAGACTCTGTCCCGTCTCCAATCTTGACAAGTGGTCTGCCACCTGATTTTCTGTCCCCTTTTTGTCTTTGATCTCAAGGTCGAACTCTTGTAATAGCAAGATCCACCGTATCAATCTCGGCTTGGCATCCTTCTTTGCAAACAAGTACTTGAGGGCAGAATGGTCGGTGTGCACTATTACTTTCATCCCAAGTATATAGGAACGAAACTTGTCGATGGAGAACACCACAGCTAACAGCTCCTTTTCTGTGGTGGTGTAGTTCACTTGGGCGTCATTTAATGTTTTGCTGGCATAGTATATGACATGAAACAGTCTGTCTTTGCGCTGCCCAAGTGCTGCCCCGACAGCATAGTCACTAGCATCACACATAATCTCAAATGGCTGTGTCCAGTCTGGTGGTTGTACTATGGGGGCTGTCACTAACTTTTCCTTCAGAACCTTGAATGCTTCAGTACATTCTTCGTTAAAGTCAAAGGGTGGGTTCTGCTCTAAGAGATGGCATAGGGGCTTTGTGATTTTCGAGAAATTTGCAATGAATCTCCTATAAAAACCAGCATGCCCTAAAAAACTTCTAATGCCCTTGACAGTGGTTGGTGGCGGCAGCTTCTCTATGACCTCTATTTTTGCCCTGTCGACTTCTATCCCACGGCAGCTAATCTTATGGCCTAGAACTATCCCTTCATCGACCATAAAATGGCATTTTTCCCAATTAAGAACAAGATTAGCTTTTTCACATCTTTCAAGTACCTTTTGAAGGTTGCCGAGGCAGCTCTCAAAATCGTCTCCAAAGATGGAAAAATCATCCATGAAGATCTCAAGGAAGTCCTCTACCATGTCGGAGAATATAGCCATCATGCATCTTTGGAAGGTGGCAGGTGCGTTACAGAGGCCGAACGGCATCCTCCTAAATGCGTATGTTCCGTAGGGGCATGTGAAAGTCGTTTTCTCTTGGTCCTCCGGTGCAATAGCAATTTGATTATACCCTGAATAACCATCAAGAAAACAATAGTAAGGTTTACCCGCTAATTTATCAAGCATTTGATCAATAAAGGGTAAAGGAAAGTGGTCTTTTCGGGTAGCTTTGTTAAGCTTCCGATAGTCCATACAAACCCTCCAACCGGTCACAGTCCTGGTTGGGATTAACTCGTTGTTTTCGTTGGTTATCACGGTCATGCCTCCTTTCTTGGGAACATATTGCACCGGGCTTACCCATTTGCTGTCGGAGATGGCGTAAATAATACCAGCATCTAACCATTTAATTATTTCTTTACGCACTACCTCCTTCATCGCAAGGTTTAACCGCCTTTGGGCATCAATAGTCGGCTTATGATCTTCCTCTAGGAGGATTTTGTGCATACAGATTGCCGGACTAATGCCCTGAATGTCTGCTATCGTCCATCCTATCGCCCTTTTATGCTGCCTCAACATGTCGATCAGCTGTCGTTCCTGTTCCTGCGGCAGCTTAGCAGAGATGATTACGGGCAGTGTGTCATCACAACCAAGATAAGCATATTTAAGCTGCCCTGGCAGGGGCTTAAGTTCTAAGACAGGTGGTTCAATAGTAGAGGGCTTTTGGATTAAATGGTTATCCGAAGTGTAATTTAAGGGTTCGAATAACTTACCTGGACGATGGTCTAACCAGTTTACCTCTTCATGACCTTCAGTATCAGATGTATCGGATTTAGAGGAGTTGCTGTCGTCGATGCTGTCGTCGTCACTGTCGTGACAGGCTTGTAGGTGGCTGTCGCAGCAGTGACCAAATTTTATATCTCGGCAGCTCGACCTGATGCAGGGTTGATCAAAGGTCACCTCAATGATGGCCTTGCATTCCTCGTCCACATCGGCATGTTTCATTGCTTGGAGAACATTCAACTTAATTTCTTGATCGTTCACGCGCATGGTGAGTTCTCCTTTCTCCACATCAATCAATGATCTTCCCGTGGCTAAGAAGGGTCGCCCGAGGATGACTGGTGCGTTCTCATCTGCTTCACAATCTAAAATAAGAAAGTCAGCAGGAAAAATAAGCTTATCCACTCTTACCAAAATATCTTCAATTTTTCCCTCGGGGTGAACGTAAGAGCGGTCGGCTAGCTGTAGGGTAACTGTCGTGGGCCGCACCTTGCCAATACCTAATTTCTGAAAAACAGATTTGGGCATTAGATTAACACTAGCTCCAAGATCACAAAGTGCCTTAACCACAAATTTGTCACCGATTACACAAGGTATGAGGAAGCTTCCCGGATCCTTCTTTTTCTAGGGTGGCTGCCGATGAAGAATACTCATGCAACCTTCTTGCATCCTTACCGTTTCAAATTCCCCAAGTTTAGATTTTTTTGACATAACATCCTTGAGAAATTTAGCATAACCGGGCATCTCCCTAACAGCATCTAACAACGGAATGTTAATATGAACCTGTTTAAAAATATCATAAATCTTTTTAAGTTGAGATTCATGCTTAGCTTGCTGTATCCGTTGAGGGAAGGGTGGTGGGAGACGATAATCAGCAATGCGTCCTTCCCACTGCATGCGAATCTGAGGACGATAATCTTCTTTTTTCTCCTCTGTCGCTTCTGCTGTCGTGACAGGCTCATCGGCAGCAGTCTGTTTGTCACCTGTCGGGGCAGCTTCCTCGGCAGGTTTATCCAAGGCAGGTTCCTTTTCTATATCAGCTTCTTTTTCCGGCCCTGATAGCTTTTTCCCACTCCTAGTAGTAATCGCCTTACATTGCTCATGTGGGGGCAGTCTAGCATTTTCAGTATTGCTAGGGAAACCTCCATTCTGCCTCGGCTTAATATGCTGCGACACCTGACCCATTTGTGTCTCTAGAGATTTCAAGGTAGCCTCATGGTTTGTCATTCTCATCTTAGTTTCATCCATAAAGGTTTCTGTCTTCTTGACAAACTGATTAATATTACCCATATACGTGCCAGTCTGAGACATAAAGGTGGCCAGAGTTTGCTCCAATACACTGCTCGTGGCAGGTGGTGGCTGCTGTTGCTGCGGCGGCGGCAGGTTCTGCGGCTGCAGTTGCTGTCGCGTCAACAATCTAGGACCCCCCTGATTCTGATTATATGCTTGCGGATTTAGGGCATTGTTAGGGTTACTCCAGGAAAATTTGGGATCTTTCCTCCAATTGGGGTTGTAGTTGTTGGAATTGTAGTTCGGCTTGTAATTTCCAACATATTTTCCCTCTTCTATATTTATAGGGCACTCATCCCTACTATGATTTCCCTCACAATTGGCACAAACTTCCTCGACAGCAAACCCTCGTAAGTCCTCTTCATTCAATAAGTGTTTCATGGCTTTAGTGAGGAATGCTACCTGTGATTTCATAGTGCTGTCGGCCTCATAATCCTTGACAGCAAGTACCCGTTTACCCCCTCTTCTAGCTGTCGGAAACTGCTCCTCAATCTTGGCTAGATTTTTTAGAACTTGCAATGCCTCGTCCGGATCTTTATCCAATAATAGTCCATTTGCTGCAGAATCAATGCGAATGCGAGTTTGTAAGTTAACAGCATTATAAAACTTAGTTACCTGATTCCAGACGGGGAATCCATGCATTGGGCAGTTCCGTAGAAGAGTAGTAAATCTGTCCCAGGCCTCGTGCATTGGCTCGTCATCTTCCTGTTGAAAAGTAGCAATTTCGTTACGTAATCGCTCAGATAAATGTGAAGGATTAAAACGAGATAAAAATTCACGAGTTAGATCTGCCCAAGTCATAATAGAACCCGATGTAAGTTTATTCCACCACGTTTTAGCTCTGTCCCTCAATGAATGGGGGAATAACCGAAGCCTCAGTATCTCCGGACTAACTCCTGGCAGTCTAAACGAACCACAGATCTCCTGGAACGTTTTGAGATGCTCCCTAGCATCTTCTGTCGTAGCACCACCAAACTGCCCGGCATTGTTGATCATACTAAACATAACAGGTTTAAGCTCAAAGTTGTCAACATCAATATCCGGCAGTGTGGTCTCCAGCTCTACATGATCGTTCAGCATGTAGTCGCGACATGATCGTCGTCTATCTGCCCCAAGCGGGTCGACGACAGGTGGGTTATTATCGCCAAGGGGTGGTATGAAACCACCAGCAGGTTGGTTATGGCCCATCTTCTCTAGCTGTTCTTCGAGATATTCGTTTCTGTCTAAAAGTCGGCGAAGTTGTTTCTTGAGATTGAAGGAACGTTCGATCTCCGGATCTAATTTATACTCAGGATCTTCACCTCTTTTGGATCTGCGCATAAACAAGAAAACCTCGTGAAAAGCAAGAGTTGAAAACACAAAAGAAAAATTAAAGAAAAACTAAAAATAAAAAACGAAAATAAAAATAAAAGGAAAAGTGCAATAAAAGAAAGATGTAGTTATGCTGCCAATCCCCGGCAACGGCGCCAAAAACTTGTTGCGTGTAAAAGAGTCTATCGCAATTGTAGTGCAAGTGTACACGACGCAAGTAGTAAAGTGATACGAAGTATCGGATATCGTCTCCACAGGGATTGGGCTAATGACTTCACCTTGATTTACTGCACGAAGTAAAGGAAATAATTGAGAGAAGTTGTCAAGAATAATAAAGTAAAAACGTAAATAAAAGGATTGAGTTATCAAGATAGAGAGAATAGGCTGGTATTGAATTGCTCGGTAGTGCAGGTATTGAATTGCTTAAAACTTCCAGTTCTGTCGTAGCTCCCGTCGCCGACAGCACCTGTCGCGACGTCTGTCCGTTGGCAGTCGCGGCAGCAGACACTCCAACTCCGTACTTCAAGTTTGGCAAGAATCCCAGATCTGCCTTGCCCTATCACTAGGCACAAGTCTGTCGATGAACATGTCTTTGATGATACCTCCCGGCGTGAATCGAAGGATGAACACCGATGTGTATGAATTCTTCCTTAGCCACTTAACCTCGCCTTATCCCTAAGCACGAGATGGTTCAACTATAAACTAGAGAACGCGCTCTTATCTCCTTCGTATACTTAACTCTCCCGATGCTAAGTAAATGGATAACCTCACAATGCTCTCCCGATGCTCTTGCAAGATATTAAAATCAAGATAAGAGAACTTGAAGTTTATTTTATTGAACTGAAAAATCCAAAAACAAAGCAACCCTTGCAACTACTTTACAAAACAACCCGTAGCCCTAGGGGGAATTTAGAACATGTCGGTGACGGGTGGACGGCAGGGTTTTGGTTTCGGTTCTAGGTAATCCGTTATGCCCTTAGGTTAAATCTATGCCCTTATATAAGCTTTGGGCTCAAGTTATCTAAGGTAACAAGGATTACAACTTTAATTAAAAGTAAGATTCTAATAAAGACTAAATCTCTAAAGTCTCCTACTTTCCAGCCGCATCCCTATTTTGTGGGAATTCCTTTCCTTGAGCTTTGGCTTGACATATCTTTTGATCCGGGGCTTGGAAAATTATTTGGCTTCCACACGACAGACGAGCAGATTTTTCTCTATCTATCGAGGTCCACTTGACTTTTCCTCTTCATAAATCTGCTGTCACCTTGCTGTCGTGACAGGTCCATGACAGGTTCGTCTTCTTCGGCTGCTTGTCCAGTTCAGCTTTCCTGCTTATCTGCCCTGCGCCTGCCTCCATCGTCTACTATGACAGATACCTGCAAAAATAGCCATCTTTCAGTAGAATCCGTGCTTTTAATCCTTTTGTGATGTTTTACTAAAAACTAACCTAAATGCAATGCAATGATGCTTGAATGCAGCAGAAATATGGGTTAAAAAGGGTGTAAATAATAGAACTTTTACACACTCAACAAAAACTAATTTTGCAGTCCTTTTTGTAGAGGTTTCGGACGAGCGGGTCGAAATGGGCCTTTCAATGGACCCGTTTGAATTTTAACTAAGTAAAAAGTACAAAAATTGAGGTTTTGCAATATAATTGTGTTGACAAGCTCCTAATCAATTATTTGAACTCCTAATATTTGAATAAAACATTTTTGCAGTCCTTTTTGTAGAGGTTTCGGACGAGCAGGTCGAAATAGGCCTTTCAATGGACCCGTTGGAATTTTAACTAAGTAAAAAGTACAGAAATTGAGATTTTGCAATATAATTGTGTTAAAAAGCTCCTAATCAATTACATGAACTCCTAAAATTTGATTTGATTAAAACATGTTTTGCGGTCCTTTTTTAGAGGTTTCGGACGAGCGGGTCGAAATGGGCCTTTCAATGGACCCGTTGGAATTTTAACTGAGTAAAAAGTATAGAAATTGCGTTTTTTCAATATAATTGTGTTGAAAAGCTCATAATCAATTATTTGAACTCCTAATATTTGATTAAAACTTGTTTTGCAGTCCTTTTTGTAGAGGTTTCGGACAAGCGGGTCGAAATGGGCCTTTCAATGGACCCGTTGGAATTTTAACGGAGTAAAAAGTACAGAAATTGAGGTTTTTGCAATATAATTGTGTTAAAAAGCTCCTAATCAATTACATGAACTCCTAAAATTTGATTTGATTCAAACATGTTTTGCGGTCCTTTTTTAGAGGTTTCGGACGAGCGGGACGAAATGGGCCTTTCAATGGACCCGTTGGAATTTTAACTGAGTAAAAAGTATAGAAATTGCGTTTTTTCAATATAATTGTGTTGAAAAGCTCATAATCAATTATTTGAACTCCTAATATTTGATTAAAACTTGTTTTGCAGTCCTTTTTGTAGAGGTTTCGGACGAGCGGGTCGAAATGGGCCTTTCAATGGACCCGTTTGAATTTTAACTAAGTAAAAAGTACAAAAATTGAGGTTTTGCAATATAATTGTGTTGACAAGCTCCTAATCAATTATTTGAACTCCTAATATTTGAATAAAACATTTTTGCAGTCCTTTTTGTAGAGGTTTCGGACGAGCAGGTCAAAATAGGCCTATCAATGGACCCGTTGGAATTTTAACTAAGTAAAAAGTACAGAAATTGAGATTTTGCAATATAATTGTGTTAAAAAGCTCCTAATCAATTACATGAACTCCTAAAATTTGATTTGATTAAAACATGTTTTGCGGTCCTTTTTTAGAGGTTTCTGACGAGCGGGTCGAAATGGGCCTTTCAATGGACCCGTTGGAATTTTAACTGAGTAAAAAGTATAGAAATTGCGTTTTTTCAATATAATTGTGTTGAAAAGCTCATAATCAATTATTTGAACTCCTAATATTTGATTAAAACTTGTTTTGCAGTCCTTTTTGTAAAGGTTTCGGACGAGCGGGTCGAAATAGGCCTTTCAATGGACCCGTTGGAATTTTAACTGAGTAAAAAGTACAGAAATTGAGGTTTTGCAATATAATTGTGTTGAAAAGCTCCTAATCAATTATTTGAACTCCTAATATTTGAATAAAACATTTTTGCGGTTCTTTTTGTAGAGGTTTCGGACGAGCATGTCGAAATGGGCATTTCAATGGACCCGTTGGAATTTTAATTGAGTAAAAAGTACATAGATTGAGGTTTTGCAATATAATTGTGTTGAAAAGCTCCTAATCAATTATTTGAACTCCTAATATTTGATTAAAACTTATTTTGCAATCCCTTTTGTAGAGGTTTCGGACGAGCGGGTCGAAATGGGCCTTTCAATGGACCCGTTAGAATTTTAACTGAGTAAACAGTACAAAAATTGAGGTTTTGCAATATAATTGTGTTCAAAAGCTCCTAATCAATTATTTGAACTCCTAATATTTGATTAAAAATTGTTTTGCAGTCCTTTTTGTAGAGGTTTCGGACGAGCGGGTCGAAATGGGCCTTTCAATAGACTCGTTGGAATTTTAACTGAGTAAAAAGTACAGAAATTAAGGTTTTGCAATATAATTGTGTTAAAAAGCTCCTAATCAATTATTTGAACTCCTAATATTTGAATAAAACTTGTTTTGCAGTCATTTTTGTAGAGGTTTCGGACGAGCGTGTCGAAATGGGCCTTTCAATGGAGCCGTTGGAATTTTAACTGAGTAAAAAGTACAGAAATTAAGGTTTTGCAATATAATTGTGTTGAAAAGCTCCTAATCAATTATTTGAACTCCTAATATTTGATTAAAAATTATTTTGCAGAGGTTTCGGACGAGCGGGTCGAAATGGGCCTTTCAATGGACCCGTTTGAATTTTAACTGAGTAAAAAGTACAAAAATTGAGGTTTTGCAATATAATTGTGTTGACAAGCTCCTAATCAATTATTTGAACTCCTAATATTTGAATAAAACATTTTTGCGGTCCTTTTTGTAGAGGTTTCGGACGAGAAGGTCTAAATGGGCCTTTCCATGGACCCGTTGGAATTTTAACTGAGTAAAAAGTACAGAAATTGAGGTTTTGCAATATAATTGTGTTGAAAAGCTCCTAATCAATTATTTGAACTCCTAATATTTGAATAAAACATTTTGCTGTTCTTTTTGTAGAGGTTTCGGACGAGCATGTCGAAATGGGCATTTCAATGGACCCGTTGGAATTTTAATTGAGTAAAAAGTACATAAATTGAGGTTTTGCAATATAATTGTGTTGAAAAGCTCCTAATCAATTATTTGAACTCCTAATATTTGATTAAAACTTGATTTGCAATCCTTTTTGTAAAGCTTTCGGACGAGCGGGTCGAAATGGGCCTTTCAATGGAACCGTTAGAATTTTAACTGAGTAAAAAGTACAGAAATTGAGGTTTTGCAATATAATTGTGTTAAAAAGCTCCTAATCAATTATTTGAACTCCTAATATTTGAATAAAACTTGTTTTGCAGTCCTTTTGTAGAGGTTTTAGACGAACAAGTCGAAATGGGCCTTTCAATGGACACGTTGGAATTTTAACTGAGTAAAAAGTACAGAAATTGAGGTTTTGCAATATAATTGTGTTGAAAAGCACCTAATCAATTATTTGAACTCCTAATATTTGAATAAAACATTTTTGCGGTCCTTTTTGTAGAGATTTCGTACGAGCAGGTCGAAATAGGCCTTTCAATGGACCCGTTGGAATTTTAACTGAGTAAAAAGTACAGAAATTGAGATTTTGCAATATAATTGTGTTGAAAAACTCCTAATCAATTACATGAACTCCTAAAATTTGAAATGGGCCTTTCAATGGACCCGTTGGAATTTTAACTGAGTAAAAAGTATAGAAATTGCGGTTTTTCAATATAATTGTGTTGAAAAGCTCCTAATCAATTATTTGAACTCCTAATATTTGATTAAAACTTGTTTTGCAGTCCTTTTTGTAGAGGTTTCGGACGAGCGGGTCGAAATGAGCCTTTCAATGGACCCGTTGGAATTTTAACTGAGTAAAAAGTACAGAAATTAAGGTTTTGCAATATAATTGTGTTAGAAAGCTCGTAATCAATTATTTGAACTCCTAATATTTGAATAAAACTTGTTTTGCAGTCATTTTTGTAGAGGTTTCGGACGAGCGGGTCGAAATGGGCCTTTCAATGGACCCGTCGGAATTTTAACTGAGTAAAAAGTACAGAAATTAAGGGTTTGCAATATAATTGTGTTGAAAAGCTCCTAATCAATTATTTGAACTCCTAATAATTGATTAAAAATTATTTTGCAGTCCTTTTTGTAGAGGTTTCGGACGAGCGGGTCGAAATGGGCCTTTCAATGGACCCGTTTGAATTTTAACTGAGTAAAAAGTACAAAAATTGAGGTTTTGCAATATAATTGTGTTGACAAGCTCCTAATCAATTATTTGAACTCCTAATATTTGAATAAAACATTTTTGCGGTCCTTTTTGTAGAGTTTTCGGACGAGAAGGTCTAAATGGGCCTTTCAATGGACCCGTTGGAATTTTAACTGAGAAAAAAGTACAGAAATTGAGGTTTTGCAATATAATTTTGTTGAAAAGCTCCTAATCAATTATTTCAACTCCTAATATTTGAATAAAACATTTTGCGGTTCTTTTTGTAGAGGTTTCGGACGAGCATGTCGAAATGGGCATTTCAATGGACCCGTTGGAATTTTAATTGAGTAAAAAGTACAGAAATTGAGGTTTTGCAATATAATTGTGTTAAAAAGCTCCAAATCAATTATTTGAACTCCTAATATTTGATTAAAAATTGTTTTGCAGTCCTTTTTGTAGAGGTTTCGGACGAGCGGGTCGAAATGGGCCTTTTAATGGAGCCGTTGGAATTTTAACTGAGTAAAAAGTACAGAAAATAAGGTTTTGCAATATAATTGTGTTGAAAAGCTACTAATCAATTATTTGAACTCCTAATATTTGAATAAAACATTTTTGCAGTCCTTTTTGTAGAGGTTTCGGACTAGCATGTCGAAATGGGCATTTCAATGGACCCGTTGGAATTTTAATTGAGTAAAAAGTACAGAAATTGAGGTTTTGCAATATAATTGTGTTGAAAAGCTCCTAATCAATTATTTGAACTCCTAATATTTGAATAAAACATTTTTGCGGTTCTTTTTGTAGAGGTTTCGGACGAGCATATCGAAATGGGCATTTCAATGGACCCGTTGGAATTTTAATTGAGTAAAAAGTACATAGATTGAGGTTTTGCAATATAATTGTGTTGAAAAGCTCCTAATCAATTATTTGAACTCCTAATATTTGATTAAAACTTCTTTTGCAATCCCTTTTGTAGAGGTTTCGGACGAGCGGGTCGAAATGGGCCTTTCAATGGACCCGTTAGAATTTTAACTGAGTAAAAAGTATAGAAATTGAGGTTTTGCAATATAATTGTGTTCAAAAGCTCCTAATCAATTATTTGAACTCCTAATATTTGAATAAAACTTGTTTTGCAGTCCTTTTTGTAGATGTTTTGGACGAGCTGGTCGAAATGGGCCTTTCAATGGACCCGTTGGAATTTTAACTGAGTAAAAAGTACAGAAATTGAGGTTTTGCAATATATTTGTGTTGAAAAGCTCCTAATCAATTATTTGAACTCCTAATATTTGATTAAAAATTGTTTTGCAGTCCTTTTTGTAGAGGTTTCGGACGAGCGGGTCGAAATGGGTCTTTCAATGGACCCGTTGGAATTTTAACTGAGTAAAAAGTACAGAAATTAAGGTTTTGCAATATAATTGTGTTAAAAAACTCCTAATCAATTATTTGAACTCCTAATATTTGAATAAAATTTGTTTTGCAGTCATTTTTGTAGAGGTTTCGGACGAGCGTGTCGAAATGGGCCTTTTAATGGAGCCGTTGGAATTTTAACTGAGTAAAAAGTACAGAAAATAAGGTTTTGCAATATAATTGTGTTGAAAAGCTACTAATCAATTATTTGAACTCCTAATATTTGATTAAAAATTATTTTGCAGAGGTTTCGGACGAGCGGGTCGAAATGGGCCTTTCAATGGACCCGTTTGAATTTTAACTGAGTAAAAAGTACAAAAATTGAGGTTTTGCAATATAATTGTGTTGACAAGCTCCTAATCAATTATTTGAACTCCTAATATTTGAATAAAACATTTTTGCGGTCCTATTTGTAGAGGTTTCGGACGAGAAGGTCTAAATGGGCCTTTCAATGGACCCGTTGGAATTTTAACTGAGTAAAAAGTACAGAAATTGAGGTTTTGCAATATAATTGTGTTAAAAAGCTCCAAATCAATTATTGAACTCCTAATATTTGATTAAAAATTGTTTTGCAGTCCTTTTTGTAGAGGTTTCGGACGAGCGGGTCGAAATGGGCCTTTCAATGGACCCGTTTGAATTTTAACTAAGTAAAAAGTACAAAAATTGAGGTTTTGCAATATAATTGTGTTGACAAGCTCCTAATCAATTATTTGAACTCCTAATATTTGAATAAAACATTTTTGCAGTCCTTTTTGTAGAGGTTTCGGACGAGCAGGTCGAAATAGGCCTTTCAATGGACCTGTTGGAATTTTAACTAAGTAAAAAGTACAGAAATTGAGATTTTGCTATATAATTGTGTTAAAAAGCTCCTAATCAATTACATGAACTCCTAAAATTTGATTTGATTAAAACATGTTTTGCGGTCCTTTTTTAAAGGTTTCGGACGAGCGGGTCGAAATGGGCCTTTCAATGGACCCGTTGGAATTTTAACTGAGTAAAAAGTATAGAAATTGCATTTTTTCAATATAATTGTGTTGAAAAGCTCATAATCAATTATTTGAACTCCTAATATTTGATTAAAACTTGTTTTGTAGTCCTTTTTGTAGAGGTTTCGGACGAGCGGGTCGAAATGGGCCTTTCAATGGACCCGTTGGAGTTTTAACTGAGTAAAAAGTACAGAAATTGAGGTTTTGCAATATAATTGTGTTGAAAAGCTCCTAATCAATTATTTGAACTCCTAATATTTGAATAAAACATTTTTGCGGTTCTTTTTGTAGAGGTTTCGGACGAGCATGTCGAAATGGGCATTTCAATGGACCCGTTGGAATTTTAATTGAGTAAAAAGTACATAGATTGAGGTTTTGCAATATAATTGTGTTGAAAAGCTCCTAATCAATTATTAAAACTCCTAATATTTGAATGAAACATTTTTGCGGTCCTTTTTGTAGAGGTTTCGGATGAGCATGTCTAAATGGGCCTTTCAATGGACCCGTTGGAATTTTGACAAAGTAAAAAGTACAGAAATTGAGGTTTTGCAATATAATTGTTTTGAAAAGCTCCTAATCAATTATTTGAACTCCTAATATTTGAATAAAACATTTTGCGGTCCTTTTTGTAGAGGTTTCGGACGAGCAGGTCGAAATGGGCCTTTCAATGGACCTGTTGGAATTTTAACTGAGTAAAAAGTACAGAAATTAAGGTTTTGCAATATAATTGTGTTAAAAAGCTCCTAATCAATTATTTGAACTCCTAATATTTGAATAAAACTTGTTTTGCAGTCATTTTTGTAGAGGTTTCGGACGAGCGTGTCGAAATGGGCCTTTCAATGGAGCCGTTGGAATTTTAACTGAGTAAAAAGTACAGAAATTAAGGTTTTGCAATATAATTGTGTTGAAAAGCTCCTAATCAATTATTTGAACTCCTAATATTTGATTAAAAATTATTTTGCAGAGGTTTCGGACGAGCGGGTCGAAATGGGCCTTTCAATGGACCCGTTGGAATTTTAACTGAGTAAAAAGTACAGAAATTGAGGTTTTGCAATATAATTGTGTTGAAAAGCTCCTAAGAAATTATTTGAACTCCTAAAATTTGTTTAAAACTTGTTTTGCAGTCCTTTTTGTAGAGGTTTCGGACGAGCGGGTCGAAATGGGCCTTTCAATGGACCCGTTAGAATTTTAACTGAGTAAAAAGTATAGAAATTGAGGTTTTGCAATATAATTGTGTTCAAAAGCTCCTAATCAATTATTTGAACTCCTAATATTTGAATAAAACTTGTTTTGCAGTCCTTTTTGTAGATGTTTTGGACGAGCTGGTCGAAATGGGCCTTTCAATGGACCCGTTGGAATTTTAACTGAGTAAAAAGTACAGAAATTGAGGTTTTGCAATATATTTGTGTTGAAAAGCTCCTAATCAATTATTTGAACTCCTAATATTTGATTAAAAATTGTTTTGCAGTCCTTTTTGTAGAGGTTTCGGACGAGCGGGTCGAAATGGGTCTTTCAATGGACCCGTTGGAATTTTAACTGAGTAAAAAGTACAGAAATTAAGGTTTTGCAATATAATTGTGTTAAAAAACTCCTAATAAATTATTTGAACTCCTAATATTTGAATAAAATTTGTTTTGCAGTCATTTTTGTAGAGGTTTCGGACGAGCGTGTCGAAATGGGCCTTTTAATGGAGCCGTTGGAATTTTAACTGAGTAAAAAGTACAGAAAATAAGGTTTTGCAATATAATTGTGTTGAAAAGCTACTAATCAATTATTTGAACTCCTAATATTTGATTAAAAATTATTTTGCAGAGGTTTCGGACGAGCGGGTCGAAATGGGCCTTTCAATGGACCCGTTTGAATTTTAACTGAGTAAAAAGTACAAAAATTGAGGTTTTGCAATATAATTGTGTTGACAAGCTCCTAATCAATTATTTGAACTCCTAATATTTGAATAAAACATTTTTGCGGTCCTATTTGTAGAGGTTTCGGACGAGAAGGTCTAAATGGGCCTTTCAATGGACCCGTTGGAATTTTAACTGAGTAAAAAGTACAGAAATTGAGGTTTTGCAATATAATTGTGTTAAAAAGCTCCAAACCAATTATTGAACTCCTAATATTTGATTAAAAATTGTTTTGCAGTCCTTTTTGTAGAGGTTTCGGACGAGCGGGTCGAAATGGTCCTTTCAATGGACCCGTTTGAATTTTAACTAAGTAAAAAGTACAAAAATTGAGGTTTTGCAATATAATTGTGTTGAAAAGCTCCTAATCAATTATTTGAACTCCTAATATTTGAATAAAACATTTTTGCGGTTCTTTTTGTAGAGGTTTCGGACGAGCATGTCGAAATGGGCATTTCAATGGACCCGTTGGAATTTTAATTGAGTAAAAAGTACATAGATTGAGGTTTTGCAATATAATTGTGTTGAAAAGCTCCTAATCAATTATTTGAACTCCTAATATTTGATTAAAACTTCTTTTGTAATCCCTTTTGTAGAGGTTTCGGACGAGCGGGTCGAAATTGGCCTTTCAATGGACCCGTTAGAATTTTAACTGAGTAAAAAGTATAGAAATTGAGGTTTTGCAATATAATTGTGTACAAAAGCTCCTAATCAATTATTTGAACTCCTAATATTTGAATAAAACTTGTTTTGCAGTCCTTTTTGTAGAGGTTTTGGACGAGCTGGTCGAAATGGGCCTTTCAATGGACCCGTTGGAATTTTAACTGAGTAAAAAGTACAGAAATTGAGGTTTTGCAATATATTTGTGTTGAAAAGCTCCTAATCAATTTTTTGAACTCCTAATATTTGATTAAAAATTGTTTTGCAGTCCTTTTTGTAGAGGTTTCGGACGAGCGGGTCGAAATGGGTCTTTCAATGGACCCGTTGGAATTTTAACTGAGTAAAAAGTACAGAAATTAAGGTTTTGCAATATAATTGTGTTAAAAAGCTCCTAATCAATTATTTGAACTCCTAATATTTGAATAAAACTTGTTTTGCAGTCATTTTTGTAGAGGTTTCGGACGAGCGTGTCGAAATGGGCCTTTCAATGGAGCCGTTGGAATTTTAACTGAGTAAAAAGTACAGAAATTAAGGTTTTGCAATATAATTGTGTTGAAAAGCTCCTAATCAATTATTTGAACTCCTAATATTTGATTAAAAATTATTTTGCAGAGGTTTCGGACGAGCGGGTCGAAATGGGCCTTTCAATGGACCCGTTGGAATTTTAACTGAGTAAAAAGTACAGAAATTGAGGTTTTGCAATATAATTGTGTTGAAAAGCTCCTAAGCAATTATTTGAACTCCTAAAATTTGTTTAAAACTTGTTTTGCAGTCCTTTTTGTAGAGGTTTCGGACGAGCGGGTCGAAATGGGCCTTTCAATGGACCCGTTAGAATTTTAACTGAGTAAAAAGTATAGAAATTGAGGTTTTGCAATATAATTGTGTTCAAAAGCTCCTAATCAATTATTTGAACTCCTAATATTTGAATAAAACTTGTTTTGCAGTCCTTTTTGTAGATGTTTTGGACGAGCTGGTCGAAATGGGCCTTTCAATGGACCCGTTGGAATTTTAACTGAGTAAAAAGTACAGAAATTGAGGTTTTGCAATATATTTGTGTTGAAAAGCTCCTAATCAATTATTTGAACTCCTAATATTTGATTAAAAATTGTTTTGCAGTCCTTTTTGTAGAGGTTTCGGACGAGCGGGTCGAAATGGGTCTTTCAATGGACCCGTTGGAATTTTAACTGAGTAAAAAGTACAGAAATTAAGGTTTTGCAATATAATTGTGTTAAAAAACTCCTAATCAATTATTTGAACTCCTAATATTTGAATAAAATTTGTTTTGCAGTCATTTTTGTAGAGGTTTCGGACGAGCGTGTCGAAATGGGCCTTTTAATGGAGCCGTTGGAATTTTAACTGAGTAAAAAGTACAGAAAATAAGGTTTTGCAATATAATTGTGTTGAAAAGCTACTAATCAATTATTTGAACTCCTAATATTTGATTAAAAATTATTTTGCAGAGGTTTCGGACGAGCGGGTCGAAATGGGCCTTTCAATGGACCCGTTTGAATTTTAACTGAGTAAAAAGTACAAAAATTGAGGTTTTGCAATATAATTGTGTTGACAAGCTCCTAATCAATTATTTGAACTCCTAATATTTGAATAAAACATTTTTGCGGTCCTATTTGTAGAGGTTTCGGACGAGAAGGTCTAAATGGGCCTTTCAATGGACCCGTTGGAATTTTAACTGAGTAAAAAGTACAGAAATTGAGGTTTTGCAATATAATTGTGTTAAAAAGCTCCAAATCAATTATTGAACTCCTAATATTTGATTAAAAATTGTTTTGCAGTCCTTTTTGTAGAGGTTTCGGACGAGCGGGTCGAAATGGGCCTTTCAATGGACCCGTTTGAATTTTAACTAAGTAAAAAGTACAAAAATTGAGGTTTTGCAATATAATTGTGTTGACAAGCTCCTAATCAATTATTTGAACTCCTAATATTTGAATAAAACATTTTTGCAGTCCTTTTTGTAGAGGTTTCGGACGAGCAGGTCGAAATAGGCCTTTCAATGGACCTGTTGGAATTTTAACTAAGTAAAAAGTACAGAAATTGAGATTTTGCTATATAATTGTGTTAAAAAGCTCCTAATCAATTACATGAACTCCTAAAATTTGATTTGATTAAAACATGTTTTGCGGTCCTTTTTTAGAGGTTTCGGACGAGCGGGTCGAAATGGGCCTTTCAATGGACCCGTTGGAATTTTAACTGAGTAAAAAGTATAGAAATTGCATTTTTTCAATATAATTGTGTTGAAAAGCTCATAATCAATTATTTGAACTCCTAATATTTGATTAAAACTTGTTTTGTAGTCCTTTTTGTAGAGGTTTCGGACGAGCGGGTCGAAATGGGCCTTTCAATGGACCCGTTGGAGTTTTAACTGAGTAAAAAGTACAGAAATTGAGGTTTTGCAATATAATTGTGTTGAAAAGCTCCTAATCAATTATTTGAACTCCTAATATTTGAATAAAACATTTTTGCGGTTCTTTTTGTAGAGGTTTCGGACGAGCATGTCGAAATGGGCATTTCAATGGACCCGTTGGAATTTTAATTGAGTAAAAAGTACATAGATTGAGGTTTTGCAATATAATTGTGTTGAAAAGCTCCTAATCAATTATTTGAACTCCTAATATTTGATTAAAACTTCTTTTGCAATCCCTTTTGTAGAGGTTTCGGACGAGCGGGTCGAAATTGGCCTTTCAATGGACCCGTTAGAATTTTAACTGAGTAAAAAGTATAGAAATTGAGGTTTTGCAATATAATTGTGTTCAAAAGCTCCTAATCAATTATTTGAACTCCTAATATTTGAATAAAACTTGTTTTGCAGTCCTTTTTGTAGAGGTTTTGGACGAGCTGGTCGAAATGGGCCTTTCAATGGACCCGTTGGAATTTTAACTGAGTAAAAAGTACAGAAATTAAGGTTTTGCAATATATTTGTGTTGAAAAGCTCCTAATCAATTTTTTGAACTCCTAATATTTGATTAAAAATTGTTTTGCAGTCCTTTTTGTAGAGGTTTCGGACGAGCGGGTCGAAATGGGTCTTTCAATGGACCCGTTGGAATTTTAACTGAGTAAAAAGTACAGAAATTAAGGTTTTGCAATATAATTGTGTTAAAAAGCTCCTAATCAATTATTTGAACTCCTAATATTTGAATAAAACTTGTTTTGCAGTCATTTTTGTAGAGGTTTCGGACGAGCGTGTCGAAATGGGCCTTTCAATGGAGCCGTTGGAATTTTAACTGAGTAAAAAGTACAGAAATTAAGGTTTTGCAATATAATTGTGTTGAAAAGCTCCTAATCAATTATTTGAACTCCTAATATTTGATTAAAAATTATTTTGCAGAGGTTTCGGACGAGCGGGTCGAAATGGGCCTTTCAATGGACCCGTTGGAATTTTAACTGAGTAAAAAGTACAGAAATTGAGGTTTTGCAATATAATTGTGTTGAAAAGCTCCTAATCAATTATTTGAACTCCTAATATTTGAATAAAACATTTTTGCGGTCCTTTTTGTAGAGGTTTCGGACGAGCAGGTCGAAATAGGCCTTTCAATGGACCCGTTGGAATTTTAACTGAGTAAAAAGTAAAGAAATTGAGATTTTGCAATATAATTGTGTTGAAAAGCTCCTAATCAATTACATGAACTCCTAAAATTTGATTTGATTAAAACATGTTTTGCGGTCCTTTTTTAGAGGTTTCGGACGAGCGGGTCGAAATGGGCCTTTCAATGGAGCCGTTGGAATTTTAACTGAGTAAAAAGTACAGAAATTAAGGTTTTGCAATATAATTGTATTGAAAAGCTCCTAATCAATTATTTGAACTCCTAATATTTGATTAAAAATTATTTTGCAGAGGTTTCGGACGAGCGGGTCGAAATGGGCCTTTCAATGGACCCATTTGAATTTTAACTGAGTAAAAAGTACAAAAATTGGGGTTTTGCAATATAATTGTGTTGACAAGCTCCTAATCAATTATTTGAACTCCTAATATTTGAATAAAATATTTTTGCGGTCCTTTTTTTAGAGGTTTCGGACGAGAAGGTCTAAATGAGCCTTTCAATGGACCCATTGGAATTTTAACTGAGTAAAAAGTACAGAAATTGAGGTTTTGCAATATAATTTTGTTGAAAAGCTCCTAATCAATTATTTGAACTCCTAATATTTGAATAAAACATTTTGCGGTTCTTTTTGTAGAGGTTTCGGACGAGCATGTCGAAATGGGCATTTCAATGGACCCGTTGGAATTTTAATTGAGTAAAAAGTACATAAATTGAGGTTTTGCAATATAATTGTGTTGAAAAGCTCCTAATCAATTATTTGAACTCCTAATATTTGATTAAAACTTGTTTTGCAATCCTTTTTGTATAGGTTTCGGACGAGCGGGTCGAAAAGGGCCTTTCAATGGACCCGTTAGAATTTTAACTGAGTAAAAAGTACAGAAATTGAGGTTTTGCAATATAATTGTGTTAAAAAGCTCCTAATCTATTATTTGAACTCCTAATATTTGAATAAAACTTGTTTTGCAGTCCTTTTGTAGAGGTTTTAGACGAACAAGTCGAAATGGGCCTTTCAATGGACACGTTGGAATTTTAACTGAGTAAAAAGTACAGAAATTGAGGTTTTGCAATATAATTGTGTTGAAAAGCTCCTAATCAATTATTTGAACTCCTAATATTTGAATAAAACATTTTTGCGGTCCTTTTTGTAGAGATTTCGTACGAGCAGGTCGAAATAGGCCTTTCAATGGACCCGTTGGAATTTTAACTGAGTAAAAAGTACAGAAATTGAGATTTTGCAATATAATTGTGTTGAAAAACTCCTAATCAATTACATGAACTCCTAATATTTGATTAAAAATTGTTTTGCAGTCCTTTTTGTAGAGGTTTCAGACGAGGGGGTCGAAATGGGCCTTTCAATGGACCCGTTGGAATTTTAACTGAGTAAAAAGTACAGAAATTGAGGTTTTGCAATATAATTGTGTTGAAAAGCTCCTAATCAATTATTTGAACTCCTAATATTTGAATAAAACATTTTTGCGGTCCTTTTTGTAGAGGTTTCGGACGAGCAGGTCGAAATAGGCCTTTCAATGGACCCGTTGGAATTTTAACTGAGTAAAAAGTAAAGAAATTTAGATTTTGCAATATAATTGTGTTGAAAAGCTCCTAATCAATTACATGAACTCCTAAAATTTGATTTGATTAAAACATGTTTTGCGGTCCTTTTTTAGAGGTTTCGGACGAGCGGGTCGAAATGGGCCTTTCAATGGACCCGTTGGAATTTTAACTGAGTAAAAAGTATAGAAATTGCGTTTTTTCAATATAATTGTGTTGAAAAGCTCATAATCAACTATTTGAACTCCTAATATTTGATTAAAACTTGTTTTGCAGTCCTTTTTGTATAGGTTTCGGACGAGCGGGTCGAAAAGGGCCTTTCAATGGACCCGTTGAAATTTTAACTGAGTAAAAAGTACAGAAATTAAGGTTTTGCAATATATTTATGTTAAAAAGCTCCTAATCAATTATTTGAACTCCTAATATTTGAATAAAACTTGTTTTGCAGTCATTTTTGTAGAGGTTTCGGACGAGCGGGTCGAAATGGGCCTTTCAATGGACCCGTTGGAATTTTAACTGAGTAAAAAGTACAGAAATTGAGGTTTTGCAATATAATTGTGTTGAAAAGCTCCTAATCAACTATTTGAACTCCTAATATTTGATTAAAAATTGTTTTGCAGTCCGTTTTGTAGAGGTTTCGGACAAGCGGGTCGAAATGGGCCTTTCAATGGATCCGTTGGAATTTTAAATTAGTAAAAAGTACATAAATTGAGGTTTCGCAATATAATTATGTTGAAAAGTTCTTAATCAATTACGTTAACTCCTAACATTTGATTAAAACTTGTTTTGCGGTCCTTTTTGTAGAGGTTTCGGACGAGCGGGTCGAAATGGGCATTTCAATGGTCCCGTTGTAATTTTAACTGAGTAAAAAGTACAGAAATTGAGGTTTTGCAATATAATTGTGTTGAAAAGCTCCTAATCAATTATTTGAACTCCTAATATTTGAATAAAACATTTTTGCGGTTCTTTTTGTAAAGGTTTCGAACGAGCATGTCGAAATGGGCATCTCAATGGACCCGTTGGAATTTTAATTGAGTAAAAAGTACATAAATTGAGGTTTTGCAATATAATTGTGTTGAAAAGCTCCTAATCAATTATTTGAACTCCTAATATTTGATTAAAACATTTTCGCGGTCCTTTTTGTAGAGGTTTCGGACGAGCAGGTCTAAATGGGCCTTTCAATGGATCCGTTGGAATTTTAAATGAGTAAAAAGTACATAAATTGTGGTTTCGCAATATAATTATGTTGAAAAGTTCTTAATCAATTACATTAACTCCTAACATTTGATTAAAACTTGTTTTGCGTTCCTTTTTGTAGAGGTTTCGGACGAGCGGGTCGAAATGGGCCTTTCAATGGACCCGTTGGAATTTTAACTGAGTAAAAAGTACAGAAATTGAGGTTTTGCAACATAATTGTGTTGAAAAGCACCTAATCAATTATTTGAACTCCTAATATTTGAATAAAACATTTTTGCGGTCCTTTTTGTAGAGGTTTCGGACGAGTAGGTCTAAATAGGCCTTTCAATGGACCCGTTGGAAGTTTAATTGATTAAAAAGTACAGAAATTGAGGTTTTGCAATATAATTGTGTTCAAAAGCTCCTAATCAATTTTTTGAACTCCTAATATTTGAATAAAACATATTTGCGTTCCTTTTTGTAGAGGTTTCGGACGAGCGGGTCGAAATGGGCCTTTCAATGGACCCGTTGGAATTTTAATTGAGTAAAAAGTACAAAAATTAAGGTTTTGCAACATAAATGTTTTAAAAAGCTCCTAATCAATTATTTGAACTCCTAATATTTGAATAAAACTTGTTTTGCAGTCATTTTTGTAGAGGTTTCGGACGAGCGGGTCGAAATGGGCCTTTCAATGGACCCGTTGGAATTTTAACTGAGTAAAAAGTACAGAAAATGAGGTTTTGCAATATAGTTGTGTTGAAAAGATCCTAATCAATTATTTGAACTCCTAATATTTGATCAAAAACTGTTTTGCAGTCATTTTTGTAGAGGCTTCGGACGAGCGGGTCGAAATGGGCCTTTCAATGGACCCGTTTGAATTTTAACTGAGTAAAAAGTACAAAATTGAGGTTTTGCAATATAATTGTGTTGAAAAGCTCCTAATCAATTATTTGAACTCCTAATATTTGAATAAAACATTTTTGCGGTCCTTTTTGTAGAGGTTTCATGGAGCAGGTCTAAATGGGCCTTTCAATGGACCCGTTGGAATTTTAACTGAGTAAAAAGTATAGAAATTGAGGTTTTGCAATATAATTGTGTTAAAAAGCTCCTAATCAATTATTTGAACTCCTAATATTTGAATAAAACTTGTTTTGCAGTCCTTTTTGTAGAGGTTTTGGACGAGCTGGTCGAAATGGGCCTTTCAATGGACCCGTTGGAATTTTAACTGAGTAAAAAGTACAGAAATTGAGGTTTTGCAATATATTTGTGTTGAAAAGCTCCTAATCAATTATTTGAACTCCTAATATTTGATTAAAACTTGTTTTGCAGTCCTTTTTGTAGAGGTTTCGGACGAGCGGGTCGAAATGGGCCTTTCAATGTACCCGTTTGAATTTTAACTAAGTAAAAAGTACAAAAATTGAGATTTTGCAATATAATTGCGTTGAAAAGCTCCCAATCAATTATTTGAACTCCTAATATTTGAATAAAACATTTTTGCAGTCCTTTTTGTAGAGGTTTCGGACGAGCAGGTCTAAATGGGCCTTTCAATGGACCCGTTGGAAGTTTAACTGAGTAAAAAGTACAGAAATTGAGGTTTTGCAATATAATTGTGTTGAAAAGCTCCTAATCAATTATTTGAACTCCTAATATTTGAATAAAACATTTTTGCGGACCTTTTTGTAGAGATTTCGGACGAGCGGGTCAAAATGGGCATTTCAATGGTCCCGTTGTAATTTTAACTGAATAAAAAGTACAAAAATTGAGGTTTTGCAATATAATTGTGTTGAAAAGCTCCTAATCAGTTATTTGAACTCCTATTATTTGAATAAAAAAAATTTGCGGTTCTTTTTGTAGAGGTTTCGGACGAGCATGTCGAAATGAGCATTTCAATGGACCCGTTGGAATTTTAATTGAGTAAAAAGTACAAAAATTGAGGTTTTGCAATATAATTATGTTGAAAAGCTCCTAATCAATTACATTAACTCCGAACATTTGATTAAAACTTGTTTTGCGTTTCTTTTTGTAGAGGTTTTGGACGAGCGGGTCGAAATGAGCCTTTCAATGCACACGTTGGAATTTTAACTGAGTAAAAAGTACAGAAATTGAGGTTTTGCAACATAATTGTGTTGAAAAGCTCCTAATCAATTATTTAAACTCCTAATATTTGAATAAAACATTTTTGCGGTCCTTTTTGTAGAGGTTTCGGACGAGCAGGTCTAAATGGGCCTTTCAATGGACCCGTTGGAATTTTAACAGAGTAAAAAGTACAGAAATTGAGGTTTTGCAATATAATTGTGTTGAAAAGCTCCTAATCAATTATTTGAACTCCTAATATTTGAATAAAACATTTTTGCGTTCCTTTTTGTAGAGGTTTCGGACGAGCAGGTCGAAATGGGCATTTCAATAGACCCGTTGTAATTTTAACTGAGTAAAAAGTACAGAAATTATGGTTTTGCAATATAATTGTGTTGAAAAGCTCCTAATCAATTATTTGAACTCCTAATATTTGAATAAAACATTTTTGCGGTTCTTTTTGTAGAGGTTTCAGACGAGCATGTCGAAATGGGCATTTCAATGGACCCGTTGGAATTTTAATTGAGTAAAAAGTACATAAATTGAGGTTTTGCAATATAATTGTGTTGAAAAGCTACTAATCAATTATTTGAACTCCTAATATTTTATTAAAACATTTTTGCGGTCCTTTTTGTAGAGGTTTCGGACGAGCAGGTCTAAATGGGCCTTTCAATGGATCCGTTGGAATTTTAAATGAGTAAAAAGTACATAAATTGAGGTTTCGCAATATAATTATGTTGAAAAATTCTTAATCAATTACATTAACTCCTAACATTTGATTAAAACTTGTTTTGCGTTCCTTTTTGTAGAGGTTTCAGACGAGCGGGTCTAAATCGGCCTTTCAATGGACCCGTTGGAATTTTAACTGAGTAAAAAGTACAGAAATTGAGGTTTTGCAATATAATTGATTTGAACAGCTCCTAATCAATTATTTGAACTCCTAATATTTGAATAAAACATTTTTGCGGTCCTTTTTGTAGAGGTTTCGGACGAGCAGGTCGAAATGGGCCTTACAATAGACCTATTGGAATTTTAACTGAGTAAAAAGTACAGAAATGGAGGTTTTGCAATATAATTGTGTTGAAAAGCTCCTAATTAATTATTTGAACTCCTAATATTTGAATAAAACATTTTTGCGGTCCTTTTTGTAGAGGTTTCGGATGAGCATGTCTAAATGGGTCTTTCAATGGACCCGTTGGAATTTTGACAGAGTAAAAAGTACAGAAATTGAGGTTTTGCAATATAATTGTGTTGAAAAGCTCCTAATGAATTATTTGAACTCCTAATATTTGAATAAAACATTTTGCGGTCCTTTTTGTAGAGGTTTCGGACGAGGAGGTCTAAATGGGCCTTTCAATGGACCCGTTGGAATTTTAACTGAGTAAAAAGTACAGAAATTGAGGTTTTGCAATATAATTGATTTGAACAGCTCCTAATCAATTATTTGAACTCCTAATATTTGAATAAAACATTTTTGCGGTCCTTTTTGTAGAGGTTTCGGACGAGCAGGTCGAAATGGGCCTTTCAATGGACCTGTTGGAATTTTAACTGAGTAAAAAGTACAGAAATGGAGGTTTTGCAATATAATTGTGTTGAAAAGCTCCTAATCAATTATTTGAACTCCTAATATTTGAAAAAACATTTTTGCGGTTCTTTTTGTAGAGGTTTCGGACGAGCATGTCGAAATGGGCATTTCAATGGACCCGTTGGAATTTTAATTGAGTAAAAAGTACATAAATTGAGGTTTTGCAATATAATTGTGTTGAAAAGCTCCTAATCAATTATTTGAACTCCTAATATTTTATTAAAACTGGTTTTGCAATCCTTTTTGTAGAGGTTTCGGACGAGCGGGTCGAAATGGGCCTTTCAATGGACCCGTTAGAATTTTAACTGAGTAAAAAGTACAGAAATTGAGGTTTTGCAATATAATTGTGTTAAAAAGCTCCTAATCAATTATTTGAACTCCTAATATTTGATTAAAAATTGTTTTGCAGTCCTTTTTGTAGAGGTTTCGGACGAGCGGGTCGAAATGGGCCTTTCAATGGACCCGTTGGAATTTTAACTGAGTACAAAGTACAGAAATTGAGGTTTTGCAATATAATTGTGTTGAAAAGCTCCTAATCAATTATTTGAACTCCTAATATTTGAATAAAACATTTTTGCGGTCCTTTTTGTAGAGGTTTCGGACGAGCGGGTCGAAATGGGCCTTTCAATGGACCCGTTGGAATTTTAATTGAGTAAAAAGTACATAAATTGAGGTTTTGCAATATATTTGTGTTGAAAAGCTCCTAATCAATTATTTGAACTCCTATTATTTGAATAAAACATTTTTGCGGTTCTTTTTGTAGAGGTTTCGGACGAGCATGTCGAAATGAGCATTTCAATGGACCCGTTGGAATTTTAATTGAGTAAAAAGTACATAAATTGAGGTTTTGCAATATAATTGTGTTGAAAAGCTCCTAATCAATTATTTGAACTCCTAATATTTTATTAAAACTTGTTTTGCGGTCCTTTTTGTAGAGGTTTCGGAGGAGCGGGTCTAAATGGGCCTTTCAATGGATCCGTTGGAATTTTAAATGAGTAAAAAGTACAGAAATTGAGGTTTCGCAATATAATTATGTTGAAAAGCTCCTAATCAATTACATTAACTCCTAACATTTGATTAAAACTTGTTTTGCGTTCCTTTTTGTAGAGGTTTCGGACGAGCGGGTCGAAATGGGCCTTTCAATGGACCCGTTGGAATTTTAACTGAGTAAAAAGTACAGAAATTGAGGTTTTGCAACATAATTGTGTTGAAAAGCACCTAATCAATTATTTGAACTCCTAATATTTGAATAAAACATTTTTGCGGTCCTTTTTGTAGAGGTTTCGGACGAGTAGGTCTATATAGGCCTTTCAATGGACCCGTTGGAATTTTAATTGATTAAAAAGTACATAAATTGAGGTTTTGCAATATAATTGTGTTCAAAAGCTCCTAATAAATTTTTTGAACTCCTAATATTTGAATAAAACATATTTGCGTTCCTTTTTTGTAGAGGTTTCGGACGAGCGGGTCGAAATGGGCCTTTCAATGGACCCGTTGGAATTTTAATTGAGTAAAAAGTACAAAAATTAAGGTTTTGCAACATAATTGTGTTAAAAAGCTCCTAATCAACTATTTGAACTCCTAATATTTGAATAAAACTTGTTTTGCAGTCATTTTTGTAGAGGTTTCGGACGAGCGGGTCGAAATGGGCCTTTCAATGGACCCGTTGGAATTTTAACTGAGTAAAAAGTACAGAAAATGAGGTTTTGCAATATAATTGTGTTGAAAAGCTCCTAATCAATTATTTGAACTCCTAATATTTGATCAAAAACTGTTTTGCAGTCCTTTTTGTAGAGGTTTCGGACGAGCGGGTCGAAATGGGCCTTTCAATGGACCCGTTTGAATTTTAACTAAGTAAAAAGTACAAAATTGAGGTTTTGCAATATAATTGTGTTGACAAGCTCCTAATCAATTATTTGAACTCCTAATATCTGAATAAAACATTTTTGCGGTCCTTTTTGTAGAGGTTTCATAGAGCAGGTCTAAATGGGCCTTTCAATGGACCCGTTGGAATTTTAACTGAGTAAAAAGTACAGAAATTGAGGTTTTGCAATATAATTGTGTTAAAAAGCTCCTAATCAATTATTTGAACTCCTAATATTTGAATAAAACTTGTTTTGCAGTCCTTTTTGTAGAGGTTTTGGACGAGCTGGTCGAAATGGGCCTTTCAATGGACCCGTTTGAATTTTAACTGAGTAAAAAGTACAGAAATTGAGGTTTTGCAATATATTTGTGTTGAAAAGCTCCTAATCAATTATTTGAACTCCTAATATTTGATTAAAACTTGTTTTGCAGTCCTTTTTGTAGAGGTTTCGGACGAGCGGGTCGAAATGGGCCTTTCAATGTACCCGTTCGAATTTTAACTAAGTAAAAAGTACAAAAATTGAGATTTTGCAATATAATTGCGTTGACAAGCTCCTAATCAATTAATTGAACTCCTAATATTTGAATAAAACATTTTTACAGTCCTTTTTGTAGAGGTTTCGGACGAGCAGGTCTAAATGGGCCTTTCAATGGACCCGTTGGAAGTTTAACTGAGTAAAAAGTACAGAAATTGAGATTTTGCAATATAATTGTGTTGAAAAGCTCCTAATCAATTATTTGAACTCCTAATATTTGAATAAAACATTTTTGCGGTCCTTTTTGTAGAGGTTTCGGACGAGCAGGTCAAAATGGGCATTTCAATGGTCCTGTTGTAATTTTAACTAAATAAAAAGTACAGAAATTGAGGTTTTGCAATATAATTGTGTTGAAAAGCTCCTAATCAGTTATTTGAACTCCTATTATTTGAATAAAAAAAATTTGCGGTTCTTTTTGTAGAGGTTTCGGACGAGCATGTCGAAATGAGCATTTCAATGGACCCGTTGGAATTTTAATTGAGTAAAAAGTACATAAATTGAGGTTTTGCAATATAATTGTGTTGAAAAGCTACTAATCAATTATTTGAACTCCTAATATTTGATTAAAACATTTTCGCGGTCCTTTTTGTAGAGGTTTCGGACGAGCAGGTCTAAATGGGCCTTTCAATGGATCCGTTGGAATTTTAAATGAGTAAAAAGTACAGAAATTGAGGTTTTGCAATATAATTGTGTTAAAAAGCTCCTAATCAATTATTTGTACTACTAATATTTGATTAAAAATTGTTTTGCAGTCCTTTTTGTAGAGGTTTCGGACGAGCGGGTCGAAATGGGCCTTTCAATGGACCCGTTGGAATTTTAACTGAGTACAAAGTACAGAAATTGAGGTTTTGCAATATAATTGTGTTGAAAAGCTCCTAATCAATTATTTGAACTCCTAATATTTGAATAAAACATTTTTGCGGTCCTTTTTGTAGAGGTTTCGGACGAGCGAGTCGAAATGGGCCTTTCAATGTACCCGTTGGAATTTTAATTGAGTAAAAAGTACATAAATTGAGGTTTTGCAATATATTTGTGTTGAAAAGCTCCTAATCAATTATTTGAACTTCTATTATTTGAATAAAACATTTTTGCGGTTCTTTTTGTAGAGGTTTCGGACGAGCATGTCGAAATGAGCATTTCAATGGACCCGTTGGAATTTTAATTGAGTAAAAAGTACATAAATTGAGGTTTTGCAATATAATTGTGTTGAAAAGCTCCTAATCAATTATTTGAACTCCTAATATTTTATTAAAACTTGTTTCGCGGTCCTTTTTGTAGAGGTTTCGGAGGAGCGGGTCTAAATGGGCCTTTCAATGGATCCGTTGGAATTTTAAATGATTTAAAAGTATAGAAATTGAGGTTTCGCAATATAATTATGTTGAAAAGCTCCTAATCAAATACATTAACTTCTAACATTTGATTAAAACTTGTTTTGCGTTCCTTTTTGTAGAGGTTTCGGACGAGCGGGTCGAAATGGGCCTTTCAATGGACCCGTTGGAATTTTAACTGAGTAAAAAGTACAGAAATTGAGGTTTTGCAACATAATTGTGTTGAAAAGCACCTAATCAATTATTTGAACTCCTAATATTTGAATAAAACATTTTTGCGGTCCTTTTTGTAGAGGTTTCGGACGAGTAGGACTAAATAGGCCTTTCAATGGACCCGTTGGAATTTTAATTGATTAAAAAGTACAGAAATTGAGATTTTGCAATATAATTGTGTTCAAAAGCTCCTAATCAATTTTTTGAACTCCTAATATTTGAATAAAACATATTTGCGTTCCTTTTTGTAGAGGTTTCGGACGAGCGGGTCGAAATGGGCCTTTCAATGGACCCGTTGGAATTTTAATTGAGTAAAAAGTACAAAAATTAAGGTTTTGCAACATAATTGTGTTAAAAAGCTCCTAATCAATTATTTGAACTCCTAATATTTGAATAAAACTTGTTTTGCAGTCATTTTTGTAGAGGTTTCGGACGAGCGGGTCGAAATGGGCCTTTCAATGGACCCGTTGGAATTTTAACTGAGTAAAAAGTACAGAAAATGAGGTTTTGCAATATAGTTGTGTTGAAAAGCTCCTAATCAATTATTTGAACTCCTAATATTTGATCAAAAACTGTTTTGCAGTCCTTTTTGTAGAGGTTTCGGACGAGCGGGTCGAAATGGGCCTTTCAATGGACCTGTTTGAATTTTAACTGAGTAAAAAGTACAAAATTGAGGTTTTGCAATATAATTGTGTTGAAAAGCTCCTAATCAATTATTTGAACTCCTAATATTTGAATAAAACATTTTTGTGGTCCTTTTTGTAGAGGTTTCATGGAGCAGGTCTAAATGGGCCTTTCAATGGACCTGTTGGAATTGTAACTGAGTAAAAAGTATAGAAATTGAGGTTTTGCAATATAATTGATTTGAACAGCTCCTAATCAATTATTTGAACTCCTAATATTTGAATAAAACATTTTTGCGGTCCTTTTTGTAGAGGTTTCGGACGAGCAGGTCTAAATGGGCCTTTCAATGGACCCGTTGGAATTTTGACAGAGTAAAAAGTACAGAAATTGAGGTTTTGCAATATAATTGTGTTGAAAAGCTCCTAATCAATTATTTGAACTCCTAATATTTGAATAAAACATTTTGCGGTCCTTTTTGTAGAGGTTTCGGACGAGGAGGTCTCAATGGGCCTTTCAATGGACCCGTTAGAATTTTAACTGAGTAAAAAGTACAAAAATTGAGGTTTTGCAATATAATTGATTTGAACAGCTCCTAATCAATTATTTGAACTCCTAATATTTGAATAAAACATTTTTGCGGTCCTTTTTGTAGAGGTTTCGGACGAGCAGGTCGAAATGTGCCTTTCAATGGACCTGTTGGAATTTTAACTGAGTAAAAAGTACAGAAATTGAGATTTTGCAATATAATTGTGTTAAAAAGCTCCTAATCAATTATTTGAACTCCTAATATTTGAATAAAACATTTTTGCGGTTCTTTTTGTAGAGGTTTCGGACGAGCATGTCGAAATGGGTATTTCAATGGACCCGTTGGAATTTTAATTGAGTAAAAAGTACATAAATTGAAGTTTTGCAATATAATTGTGTTGAAAAGCTCCTAATCAATTATTTGAACTCCTAATATTTTATTAAAACTTGTTTTGCAATCCTTTTTGTAGAGGTTTCGGACGAGCGGGTCGAAATGGGCCTTTCAATGGACCCGTTAGAATTTTAACTGAGTAAAAAGTACAGAAATTGAGGTTTTGCAATATAATTGTGTTAAAAAGCTCCTAATCAATTATTTGAACTCCTAATATTTGATTAAAAATTTTTTTGCAATCCTTTTTGTAGAGGTTTCGGACGAGCGGGTCGAAATGGGCCTTTCAACGGACCCGTTGGAATTTTAACTGAGTAAAAAGTACAGAAATTGAGGATTTGCAATATAATTGTGTTGAAAAGCTCCTAATCAATTACATGAACTCCTAAAATTTGATTAAAACATTTTTGCGGTACTTTTTGTAGAGGTTTCGGACGAGTAGGTCTAAATGGGCCTTTCAATGGACCCGTTGGAATTTTAATTGATTAAAAAGTACAGAAATTGAGGTTTTGCAATATAATTGTGTTCAAAAGCTCCTAACCAATTTTTTGAACTCCTAATATTTGAATAAAACTTGTTTTGCAGTCCTTTTTGTAGAGGTTTCAGACGAACGGGTCGAAATGGGCCTTTCAATGGACACGTTGGAATTTTAACTGAGTAAAAAGTACAAAAATTGAGGTTTTGCAATATAATTGTGTTGAAAAGCTCCTAATCAATTATTTGAACTCCTAATATTTGAATAAAACATTTTGCGATCCTTTTTGTAGAGGTTTCGGACGAGGAGGTCTCAATGGGCCTTTCAATGGACCCGTTGGAATTTTAACTGAGTAAAAAGTACAAAAATTGAGGTTTTGCAATATAATTGTGTTGAAAAGCTCCTAATCAATTACATGAACTCCTAAAATTTGATTAAAACATTTTTGCGGTACTTTTTGTAGAGGTTTCGGACGAGTAGGTCTAAATGGGCCTTTCAATGGACCCGTTGGAATTTTAATTGATTAAAAAGTACAGAAATTGAGGTTTTGCAATATTATTGTGTTCAAAAGCTCCTAACCAATTTTTTGAACTCCTAATATTTGAATAAAACATATTAGCGTTCCTTTTTGTAGAGGTTTCGGACGAGCATGTCGAAATGGGCCTTTCAATGGACCCGTAGGAATTTTAATTGAGTAAAAAGTACAAAAATTAAGGTTTTGCAATATAATTGTGGTAAAAAGCTCCTAATCAATTATTTGAACTCCTAATATTTGAATAAAACTTGTTTTGCAGTCATTTTTGTAGAGGTATCGGACGAGCGGGTCGAAATGGGCCTTTCAATGGACCCGTTGGAATTTTAACTGAGTAAAGAGTACAGAAAATGAGGTTTTGCAATATAATTGTGTTGAAAAGCTCCTAATCAATTATTCGAACTCCTAATATTTGATTAAAAACTGTTTTGAAGTCCTTTTTGTAGAGGTTTCGGACGAGCGAGTCGAAATGGGCCTTTCAATGGACCCGTTTGAATTTTAACTAAGTAAAAAGTACAAAATTGAGGTTTTGCAATATAATTGTGCTGACAAGCTCCTAATCAATTATTTGAACTCCTAATATTTGAATAAAACATTTTTGCGGTCCTTTTTGTAGAGGTTTCATAGAGCATGTCTAAATGGGCCTTTCAATGGACCCGTTGGAATTTTAACTGAGTAAAAAGTACAGAAATTGAGGTTTTGCAATATAATTGTGTTGAAAAGCTCCTAATCAATTATTTGAACTCCTAATATTTGAATAAAACATTTTTGCGGTTCTTTTTGTAGAGGTTTCAGACGAGCATGTCGAAATGGGCATTTCAATGGACCCGTTGGAATTTTAATTGAGTAAAAAGTACATAAATTGAGGTTTTGCAATATAATTGTGTTGAAAAGCTCCTAATCAATTATTTGAACTCCTAATATTTGATTTAAACTTGATTTGCAATCCTTTTGTAGAGGTTTCGGACGAGCGGGTCGAAATGGGCCTTTCAGTGGACCCGTTGGAATTTTAACTGAGTACAAAGTACAGAAATTGAGGTTTTGCAATATAATTGTGTTGAAAAGCTCCTAATCAATTATTTGAACTCCTAATATTTGAATAAAACATTTTTGCGGTCCTTTTTGTAGAGGTTTCGGACGAGCAAGTCGAAATAGACATTTCAATGGACCCGTTGTAATTTTAACTGAGTAAAAAGTACAGAAATTGAGGTTTTGCAATATAATTGTGTTGAAAAGCTCCTAATCAATTATTTGAACTCCCAATATTTTAATAAAACATTTTTGCGGTCCTTTTGTAGAGGTTTCAGAGGAGCAGGTCGAAATGGACATTTCAATGGACCCGTTGTAATTTTAACTAAGTAAAAAGTACATAAATTGAGGTTTTGCAATATAATTGTGTTGAAAAGTTCCTAATCAATTATTTGAACTCCTAATATTTGAATAAAACATTTTTGCGGTCCTTTTTGTAGAGGTTTCGGACGAGCAGGTCGAAATGGACATTTCAATGGACCCGTTGGAATTTTAACTGAGTAAAAAGTACAGAAATTGAGGTTTTGCAATATAATTGTGTTGAAAAGCTCCTAATCAATTATTTGAACTCCCAATATTTGAATAAAACATTTTTGCGGTCCTTTTGTAGAGGTTTCGGAGGAGCAGGCCTAAATGGGCCTTTCAATGGACCCGTTGGAATTTTAACTAAGTAAAAAGTACAGAAATTGAGGTTTTGCAATATAATTGTGTTGAAAAGCTCCTAATCAATTATTTGAACTCGTAATATTTGAATAAAATATTTTTGCGGTCCTTTTTGTAGAGGTTTCGGACGAGCTGGTCGAAATGGACATTTCAGTGGACCCGTTGTAATTTTAACTGAGAAAAACGTACAGAAATTGAGGTTTTGCAATATAATTGTCTTGAAAAGCTCCTAATCAATTATTTGAACTCCGAAAATTTGATTAAAACTTGTTTTGCAGTCCTTTTTGTAGCGGTTTCGGACGAGCGGGTCGAAATGGGCCTTTCAATGGACCCGTTGGAATTTTAACTGAGTAAAAAGTACATAAATTGAGGTTTTGCAATATAATTGTGTTAAAAAGCTCCTAATCAATTATTTGAACTCCTAATATTTGATTAAGACTTGTTTTGCGGTCCTTTTTGTAGAGGATTCAGACGAGCGGGTCGAAATGGGCCTTTCAATGGACCCGTTGGAATTTTAACTGAGTAAAAAGTACAAAAATTGAGGTTTTGCAATATAATTGTGTTGAAAAGCTCCTAAGCAATTATTTGAACTCCGAAAATTTGATTAAAACTTGTTTTGCAGTCCTTTTTGTAGAGGTTTCAGACGAGCGGGTCGAAATGGGCCTTTCAATGGACCCGTTGGAATTTTAACTGAGTAAAAAGTACAGAAATTGAGGTTTTGCAATATAATAGTGTTAAAAATCTTCTAATCAATTATTTGAACTCCTAATATTTGAATAAAACTTGTTTCGCAGTCCTTTTTGTAGAGGTTTCAGACGAGTGGGTCGAAATGGGCCTTTCAATGGACACGTCGGAATTTTCACTGAGTAAAAAGTACAGAAATTGAGGTTTTGCAATATAATTTTGTTTAAAAGCTCCTAATCAATTATTTGAACTCCTAATATTTGATTAAAACTTGTTTTGCAGTCCTTTTTGTAGAGGTTTCGGACGAGAGGGTCGAAATGGGCCTTTCAATGGACAAGTTGGAATTTTAACTGAGTAAATAGTACAGAAATTGAGGTTTTGCAATATAATTGTGTTGAAAAGCTCCTAATCAATTATTTGAACTCCTAATATTTGAATAAAACATTTTTGCGGTTCTTTTTGTAGAGGTTTCGGGTGAGCAGGTCTAAATGGGCCTTTCAATGGACCCGTTGGAATTTTAACTGAGTAAAAAGTACAGAAATTGAGGTTTTGCAATATAATTGTGTTGATAAGCTCCTAATCAATTACATGAACTCCTAAAATTTGATTAAGACTTGTTTTGCGGTCCTTTTTGTAGAGGTTTCAGAGGAGCGGGTCGAAATGGGCCTTTCAATGGACACGTTGGAATTTTAACTGAGTAAAAAGTAAAAAAATTAAGGTTTTGCAATATAATTGTGTTGAAAAGCTCCTAAGCAATTATTTGAACTTCGAAAATTTGATTAAAACTTGTTTTGCAGTCCTTTTTGTAGAGGTTTCGGATGAGCGGGTCGAAATGGGCCTTTCAATGGACCCGTTGGAATTTTAACTGAGTAAAAAGTACAGAAATTGAGGTTTTGCAATATAATTGTGTTAAAAAGCTCCTAATCAATTATTTGAACTCCTAATATTTGAATAAAACTTGTTTTGCAGACCTTTTTGTAGAGGTTTCAGACGAGCGGGTCGAAATGGGCCTTTCAATGGACACGTTGGAATTTTCACTGAGTAAAGAGTACAGAAATTGAGGTTTTCCAATATAATTGTGTTTAAAAGCTCCTAATCAATTATTTGAACTCCTAATATTTGATTAAAACTTGTTTTGCAGTCCTTTTTGTAGAGGTTTCGGACGAGCGGGTCGAAATGGGCCTTTCAATGGACACGTTGGAATTTTAACTGAGTAAAAAGTATAGAAATTGAGGTTTTGCAATATAATTGTGTTGACAAGCTCCTAATCAATTATTTGAACTCCAAATATTTGAATAAAACATTTTTGCAGTCCTTTTTGTAGAGGTTTCGGACGAGCGGGTCTAAATGGGCCTTTCAATGGACCCGTTGGAATTTTAATTGAGTAAAAAGTACAGAAATTGAGGTTTTGCAATATAATTGTGTTGAAAACCTCCTAATCAATTATTTGAACTCCTAATATTTGAATAAAACCTTTTTGCGGTCCTTTTTGTAGAGGTTTCGGACGAGCATGTCTAAATGGGCCTTTCAATGGACCCGTTGGAATTTTAACTGAGTAAAAAGTACAGAAATTGAGGTTTTGCAATATAATTGTGTTGAAAAGCTCCTAATCAATTATTTGAACTCCTAATATTTGAATAAAACATTTTTGCGGTCCTTTTTGTAGAGGTTTCGAATGAGCAGGTCTAAATGGGCCTTTCAATGGACCCATTGGAATTTTAACTGAGTAAAAAGTACAGAAATTGAGGTTTTGCAATATAATTGTGTTGAAAAGCTCCTAAGCAATTATTTGAACTCCTAAAATTTGTTTAAAACTTGTTTTGCAGTCCTTTTTGTAGAGGTTTCGGACGAGCGGGTCGAAATGGGCCTTTCAATGGACCCGTTGGAATTTTAATTGAGTAAAAAGTACAGAAATTGAGGTTTTGCAATATAATTGTGTTGAAAACCTCCTAATCAATTATTTGAACTCCTAATATTTGAATAAAACCTTTTTGCGGTCCTTTTTGTAGAGGTTTCGGACGAGCATGTCTAAATGGGCCTTTCAATGGACCCGTTGGAATTTTAACTGAGTAAAAAGTACAGAAATTGAGGTTTTGCAATATAATTGTGTTGAAAAGCTCCTAATCAATTATTTGAACTCCTAATATTTGAATAAAACATTTTTGCGGTCCTTTTTGTAGAGGTTTCGAATGAGCAGGTCTAAATGGGCCTTTCAATGGACCCATTGGAATTTTAACTGAGTAAAAAGTACAGAAATTGAGGTTTTGCAATATAATTGTGTTGAAAAGCTCCTAAGCAATTATTTGAACTCCTAAAATTTGTTTAAAACTTGTTTTGCAGTCCTTTTTGTAGAGGTTTCGGACGAGCGGGTCGAAATGGGCCTTTCAATGGACCCGTTGGAATTTTAACTGAGTAAAAAGTACAGAAATTGAGGTTTTGCAATATAATTGTGTTAAAAAGCTCCTAATCAATTATTTGAACTCCTAATATTTGAATAAAACTTGTTTTGCAGTCCTTTTTGTAGAGGTTTCGGACGAGCGGGTCTAAATGGGCCTTTTAATGGACCCGTTGGAATTTTAACTGAGTAAAAAGTACAGAAATTGAGGTTTTGCAATATAATTGTGTTTAAAAGCTCCTAATCAATTATTTGAACTCCTAATATTTTATTAAAACTTGTTTTGCAGTCCTTTTTGTAGAGGTTTCGGACGAGCGGGTCGAAATGGGCCTTTCAATGGACCCGTTTGAATTTTAACTAAGTAAAAAGTACAAAAATTGAGGTTTTGCAATATAATTGTGTTGAAAAGCTCCTAATCAATTATTTGAACTCCTAATATTTGAATAAAACATTTTTGCAGTCCTTTTTGTATAGGTTTCGGACGAGCAGGTCTAAATGGGCCTTTCAATGGACCCGTTGGAAGTTTACCTGAGTAAAAAGAACACAAATTGAGGTTTTGCAATATAATTGTGTTGAAAAGCTCCTAATCAATTATTTGAACTCCTAATATTTGAATAAAACATTTTTGCGGTCCTTTTTGTAGAGGTTTCAAACGAGCAGGTCAAAATGGGCATTTCAATGGTCCCGTTGTAATTTTAACTGAGTAAAAAGTACAGAAATTGAGGTTTTGCAATATAATTGTGTTGAAAAGCTCCTAATCAATTATTTGAACTCCTAATATTTGATTAAAACTTCTTTTGCAATCCCTTTTGTAGAGGTTTCGGACGAGCGGGTCGAAATGGGCCTTTCAATGGACCCGTTAGAATTTTAACTGAGTAAAAAGTATAGAAATTGAGGTTTTGCAATATAATTGTGTTCAAAAGCTCCTAATCAATTATTTGAACTCCTAATATTTGATTAAAAATTGTTTTGCAGTCCTTTTTGTAGAGGTTTCGGACGAGCGGGTCGAAATGGGCCTTTCAATGGACCCGTTGGAATTTTAACTGAGTAAAAAGTACAGAAATTAAGGTTTTGCAATATAATTGTGTTAAAAAGCTCCTAATCAATTATTTGAACTCCTAATATTTGAATAAAACTTGTTTTGCAGTCATTTTTTAGAGGTTTCGGACGAGCGGGTCGAAATGGTTCTTTTTGTAGAGGTTTCGGACGAGCATGTCGAAATGAGCATTTCAATGGACCCGTTGGAATTTTTTTGAGAAAAAGGCCTCATTAAAAACCCCACTAATCCCAACTGGGCTCAACCCAGAGGGGGTCCTAAAGGGGAAAAGTGTGCCCAAATATATATATAATCAAGGGGGGTTGAAAACCAACCGGTACAATAGAGCGTAAGACATCGGGCAAGCCCGGCCCAAAAAACAAGGAGGACCTAGTGTGCAAGGCCCAATTGGCAATAATATGAGCTAGAACATTAGCAACTCGCGGTGCATAAAGAAAATTTAAATCTGGAATAGATACAAAAAGAGGGCGAGCCGCATCAATATGTGGCTGTAAAGGAGAGGCGTCCGAGCCGAGGCAACGTATTTTGTTGATGATCAAAGCAGCGTCGGACTCGATAATGATGCTGCACCAGCCGGCATCCCTACCAAGTGTAGCCCCCGTGACAATGGCGCGAAGCTCCGCTGTGGCGGCGTCTAGACATCCTGCGCAGTGAACAGCACAACCATGGAGAATAGCGTCGCTAGCATCACGAGCCACAACACCAAAACCTGCTTCACCTGTAGCGGGGTTGAAAGCACCGTCCACATTGATTTTAACCTTCCTTTCCGGTGGCGGCCTCCATGTTGGTTGAGAAAGGGCTGGCTCCGTCCGTAGATGCGTCGAGGCGTGAAGAGAGTTGGCCGAGTCGTAGTCCTGTAACAGTTCCTTAGAGTTCATAAGAGTAAGCCATGGCGGCTGCAAACGCTTGGAGTGAACCCAGTCATTCCTCCGGTTCCAAATGTTCCAAAGGATAGTGAGGAACAAACTAAATTCAGAGCGAGAAAGTAACGAGGCCCCTTGTTCCAACCATAAGTGAGTAGGGAAGAGCGTGCTAGTACGTAAAGGGAGGGGAAACCCAGCTAGTTGTAGAACCTCAGCTGCTCCAACACAATCTCGGAGAGCATGGAGTGGGGTTTCTACTATAGTCGGACAAAAAGGGCATATGCCAGTGCCTAACCCCACAGTCGCAAGACGGTCTCCTGTGGGTAGAGCATCTCGTCCTGCTCTCCAGCTAAAGGACCGAATCTTCGGAAGGGTTCTCGCCTTGGAGATAACTCGCCAAAGGGGAGAAGGACGACTGATAGGTCTGATTGGACGTCGTAAGAATAGATATCCGGAACGCACCGAATACATCCCCGTGTCATGATATCCCCAAAGTAATGCATCGCGCTGCTCATTGGAGATTGGCACACGCAGTATGGCATCAGCATCATCCCAGTCAAAATGCTGGCGGACTTTGGGTTCATCCCAAGACGCTTGATTGCCGATCATGAAGTCACGGCATCGTAAGGGGAGTTCCTCCTCGTCTTGATAATTTCCAAAGAAGGATAAACTAGAGGTACCACCCCAAGGGTCGCGGTGGATACGGATCTGACTCTGAATTCCGGGTCGCCAAAAGAACCCTGGTTGCAATCGTTGCATAGCCTGCCAAAGACCTCGCCATGCGAAGGACGCGCGTCGATCGAGCTTAGCATCCAACAATTTCCCAGAAGGAAAGTAACGTGAGCGTAAGACATGCGCAAGGAGGGATTCAGGCGAATGGATCAGCCTCCACAATTGTTTACCTAAGAGAGCAATGTTAAAATCGTGTAGATTCCTAAAGCCCATTCCCCCTGCTGCCTTGGGATCACAAATAGACTCCCAAGATAGCAGAGGCCAACCTCGCTTGTTACTGCGGCCAGACCACCAATAACGACGGATCGAGCTAGTCATATCATCTATGATGTTCTGCGGAAGTAGGTAACAAGACATAACATACTGAGGTATGGCTTGTGCGACCGACTTGATCAGTGTTTCACGTCCACTAAATGAGAGTAAGTTGGTGTCCCATTTAGTTATTCGAGAACTGACTTTGTCACGGACAAAACCTAAGCATTCCGTTCGGTTCCGCCCTATCATGAGGGGAACTCCGAGATAGATACCCGGGTCCTCGACAATGCGTACTCCGAGAGTCAATCGAACTGCCTGAATGAAGGTCTCAGAACAGCGTGAACTACAGTAAGCTGTGGATTTATCAAAATTAACAGTTTGTCCTGAGGAGGATTCATATAGGCATAGAATCTCTTTCAACCTATCAACCTCATCTGGGCAATTACGAAGGAAAACAATGCTATCATCGGCAAATAGCAGATGTGTAATCCTAGGTCCATGTCGATTGGCCTGTAGGCCGAGAAGGCGCCCTTCCCGTTGCTCGGATTCAAGGGCCGCTGATAACCCTTGGGAACAAATCAGAAAGAGGAAAGGGGAGAGGGGGTCGCCCTGTCGGATGCCTCGAGCAGGCACAAACTCATCGGATAGGGTCCCGTTAAGTCTAACAGAAAAAGAGACCGAGGAGACACAACGAAGTATGAGGTGCACCCATTCAGGTGCAAAGCCCATACGTGACATCACATCCCGAAGGAATGACCATTCGACTTTGTCGAACGCCTTCTCCATATCTAGTTTCAACGCCGCCCCTTGGTAAATGGCAGCGTTGTTCGAGTGGAGGGTATGCACAAGCTCATGGGCGATTAAAATGTTGTCGATTATGTTCCTTCCACGAACAAAGGCTGCTTGTGCATCGCTGATACAATCAGGTAGAACAGGCTTAAGACGGTTAACAAGAACCTTAGCAACTGTTTTGTATATGACCGTGCATAAGCTAATTGGTCGAAACTGGCGCATATTGGTGGGGTCCGCAACCTTCGGGATAAGCACGATGATCGTTTTATTAACAGTCGACATGTCAGCTTCCCCACGCAATAGACGGAGACAGAGCTGGATAAATTCAGGCCCAATGACATTCCAGTGTTGCCGGAAAAAACCACTAGGAAAACCATCGATGCCTGGTGCTTTCTTAGGACTAATATCCTGAAAGGCGGCAAGCACTTCACCCTCTGTGAATGGTCTCAATAGAGAGGCATTCATTGATGGAGTGACGACCGGAGAAATTTGCTCCAACAGACATGGCGAAGAACTAGGGTTAGACGATGTAAACAGCGTCTGAAAATAATCCGAGGCTATTTGAAGGAGCCTTGGCGTAGCTGTATGCCATACATGGTTACCATCGTGAAGGCCACGAATAGTATTCTTTTTCCTGCGCTTAGAGGCTCTAGCGTGGAAAAATGACGTGTTTTTGTCCCCTTGGGACAACCATGTGACCCGCGATCTTTGTGCCCAGTAGGCTTCACGGACGTCTAAAAGACGTCGAAGCTCTAGTTTTGCGTCGCGCAGGTCATTTAGCATCGCAGGCGATAGATGACAACGTCGCATATATGAATTGATTTTGCGTTGTAATTCTGCAATACGGTTGTGTGACTGGTATCGGCGATGCGATCGCCAATCGCGCAACTGGTTACCGACCGTACGTAATTTTTCAGGCAAGTTACCCGATGCATTCGCCCATGCTTGTTGGACGGTCGTGATGCATGATGGATCATTTGCCCAACAAGATTCAAAACGAAAATGGTCAAAGGTCTCACGAGGAGTAGTGTTGCGCTGGGGAACATATTTGGTATCCATGACTATGACATAATGGTCAGAATCCGGGGAAAAAATATTACGGCATTCGAATGTGGAATGTTCACTAAGCCATGCATTGCATGCTACAAAACGGTCAAGTCGTTCACAAACAGTTGAGACATTAGGCCCGGTGCGGGACCAAGTGAACCAACCCGATGCCGGCTTGCAATAAAAAAGACTATTGCGAGATAAACATTCGCGAAAGCTAGTGATTTGTGATTGCGGTCGGCGACAGCCTCCCTGTTTTTCTGAATCTGATAAAATATCACTAAGGTCACCGCCAATTAACCAAGGCATTGGTGAAGCGTGACGCAAAGAATCAATCAAATCCCATGTTTTAGACTTCATATTTGTGTCAGCGTAGCCATAAATGCCCGTAAAACGAAAACATTCATCATTCGAATTTAAAATAACATCAATGGATCGATCAGAATACGAAAGCAAATCAAGTTGAATTTTATTATTCCAAAATAGGATGAGTCCGGAACATGTGGGGCTGCTATCAACATGGATGCAGCCATACATATCTAATAAAATTCTTAAACGATCATAATAGTAACGATATAAGCGAGTTTCAGACAAAAAGATAACATCCGGTTGCAACCTGCGAGCAATGGTGCTCAACCCTTGAACTGCCGTCGGGGAACCAAGACCGCGGCAGTTCCAGCAAAAGATCCTCATTTCTCTCGGCGGGGTTGAACGTCAACCGCCGCCGAAGAGATTTTGCTGCTCATCCCAACTTTAGATAGTTTGGAAGGTATGTCAGAGGGCATTCCGGGTTTCACCGGCTTAGCTTGAGTGGAGGGGGAAGTTCTCTGCCTCTTGGTTACACTAGCAACAACCATCGGAGGGCTACGTTTGGTTTTGCACAAGCCAGTTGCTCCTTTGGTAGTTCCTGATGTTGCAACCAACCAATCCTCAAAATTCAATTTTAACTTAGATAATTTAAGTTTGAAATAGAATTTGAAGATGTATGGTATTTTTAGATCAGTAGAGATAGTGATAGATTCCCTACCAACTTCAAAAAATATTCTAAATTTAGATAATTTGGAGAAAATTCGAATTGCAGAAATAACGTTTAAATGTAATTTTATCTGTAATTTGATCAAATCTCTCTCAACAAATTCAAAATTCAATTTTAACTTAGATAATTTAAGTTTAAAATAGAATTTGAAAATGTATGGTATTTTTAGATTAGTAGAGATAGTGATAGATTCCCCACCAACTTCAAAAAATATTATAAATTTAGATAATTTGGAAAAAATTCAAATTACAGAGGATAAAATAACATTTAAATGTAATTTTATCTGCAATTTGAAATGCATGGGAATCTTATAGAGCCTTAGATTCACCGAAAAAGGAGATATCAAATCTCTTCCAACAAATTCAAAATTCAATTTTAACTTAGATAATTTAAGTTTGAAATAGAATTTGAAAATGTATGGTATTTTTAGCTCAGTATAGATAGTGATAGATTCCCTACCAACTTCAAAAAATATTCTAAATCTAGATAATTTGGAGAAAATTCGAATTGCAGAGGATAAAATAACGTTTAAATGTAATTTTATCTGCAATTTGATCAAATCTCTCTCAACAAATTCAAAATTCAATTTTATCTTAGATAATTTAAGTTTGCAATAGAATTTGAAAATGTATGGTATTTTTAGATTAGTAGAGATAGTGATAGATTCCCCACCAACTTCAAAAAATATTCTAAATTTAGATAATTTGGAGAAAAATCGAATTGCAGAGGATAAAATAACATTTAAATGTAATTTTATCTGCAATTTGAAACGCATGGGAATCCTCATATTCATTGAAAAAGGAGATATCAAATCTCTTCCAACAAATTCAAAATTCAAGTTTAACCTAGATAATTTAAGTTTAAAATAGAATTTGAAAATGTATGGTAGTTTTAGATCAGTAGAAATAGAGATAGATTCCCTACCATCTTCAAAAAATATTCTAAATTTAGATAATTTGGAGAAAATTCGAATTGTAGAGGATAAAATAACGATTAAATGTAATTTTATCTGCAATTTGATCAAATCTCTCTCAACAAATTCAAAATTCAGTTTTAACTTAGATAATTTAAGTTTGAAATAGAATTTGAAAATGTATGGTATTTTTAGATTAGTATAGATAGTGATAGATTCCCCACCAACTTCAAAAAATATTCTAAATTTAGATAATTTAGAGAAATTTCGAATTGCAAAGGATAAAATAACATTTAAATGTAATTTTACCTGCAATTTGAAATGCATGGGAATCCTAAAGAGCTTTAGGTTCACCGTAAAAAGAGATATCAAATCTCTCTCAACAAATTCAATATTCAATTTTAACTTAGATAATTTAAGTTTGAAATAGAATTTGAAAAGATTTTCTATTGTGAAACCGAGATCCTTGCCCCTCGTTTCTAGGAACTGGGACTCCCATTGGAGTTGGAGATTCCCAGGCTGCCATCGCCAGCCCGTGCTATGGCTGCACTCGACTTTGCCAACGCCTGTTTGTGGCCAAGAGTTTGCGATGGTGGATGATATGACTGTTCTAGACAGTGAGTTTTGTGTAGTGGAGAACTTAATACATAAGAGATTCATATTCACTTCATTCTTAAAAGAAAAAGTGAATAATAAGAATAATAATAAAACATGCAATATCAGAAGAGTATTGCAAGAACGAAGTGGGGGAAACAATGAGAGCACCCTGCCAAAATTGCAAACGTGCTGACTTGCTTCCTCGTACCAACTTGGTAATGTGACATAAGGTAGGATAACCCAATACCAAGACTTACGCATGGTTGTTGCCACATCATAGGACGGAATACAAGGTCTAACAAACCAGGAAGAAACTTGCGTTCTAATATTAGAAGCAAGGTATATGAAGGGTACCAAAAGTGGTACTCCAGCACATGGAAAAAATCCTTGGGGCGAAGCTGTCGCCGGCAAGGCTAGGGAGCCTCGGAAGGGCCCGGGGGCTATTCGAATCCAATAGTAAAAGGATGGCCATGGCCCTTGTGCAGCAATCTTTCGACGTATGAAGATTAGAAAATCATTGCTAAAATTCTCACGGGCATGAAGGGGTTGATGCACCACTACATCGGAGGTGCTAAGCAAGCACCAACACGGTGGTGTTGGGGTTGAAAGGCGGTGGAAGAGGGTGGTTATGGGTGGTGGTAGTGAGAGGGAGGTGGTTAGGAAAAAGATGGAAAGAGAAAAGAAGAGAAAAGTTGAGAGAAAAGTTGAGAGCGTTTTCATCACCCGTACCCGTTACCCGTTAGACCCGTTGGAAATTTAACTGAGTACCCCGTTGGAATTTTAATTGAGTAAAAAGTACATAAATTGAGGTTTTGCAATATAATTGTGTTGAAAAGCTCCTAATCAATTATTTGAACTCCTAATATTTGATTAAAACTTGTTTTGCGGTCCTTTTTGTAGAGGTTTCAGAGGAGCAGGTCTAAATGGGCCTTTCAATGGATCCGTTGGAATTTTAAATGAGTAAAAAGTACAGAAATTGAGGTTTGGCAATATAATTATGTTGAAAAGCTCCTAATCAATTACATTAACTCCTAACATTTGATTAAAACTTGTTTTGCGTTCCTTTTTGTAGAGGTTTCGGACGAGCGGGTCGAAATGGGCCTTTCAATGGACCCGTTCGAATTTTAACTGAGTAAAAAGTACAGAAATTGAGGTTTTGCAATATAATTGTGTTGAAAAGCTCCTAATCAATTATTTAAACTCCTAATATTTGAATAAAACATTTTTGCGGTCCTTTTTGTAGAGGTTTCGGACGAGCAGGTCTAAATGGGCCTTTCAATGGACCCGTTGGAATTTTAACTGAGTAAAAAGTACAGAAATTAGGGTTTTACAATATAATTGTGTTGAAAAGCTCCTAATCAATTATTTGAACTCCTAATATTTGAATAAAACATTTTTGCGGTCCTTTTTGTAGAGGTTTCGGACGAGCAGGTCGAAATGGGCATTTCAATGGACCCGTTGTAATTTTAACTGAGTAAAAAGTACAGAAATTATGGTTTTGCAATATAATTGTGTTGAAAAGCTCCTAATCAATTATTTGAACTCCTAATATTTGAATAAAACATTTTTGCGGTTCTTTTTGTAGGGGTTTCGGACGAGCATGTCGAAATGGGCATTTCAATGGACCCATTGGAATTTTAATTGAGTAAAAAGTACATAAATTGAGGTTTTGCAATATAATTGTGTTGAAAAGCTCCTAATCAATTATTTGAACTCCTAATATTTATTTAAAACATTTTCGCGGTCCTTTTTGTAGAGGTTTCGGACGAGCAGGTCTAAATGGGCCTTTCAATGGATCCATTGGAATTTTAAATGAGTAAAAAGTACAGAAATTGAGGTTTCACAATATAATTATGTTGAAAAGTTCTTAATCAATTACATTAACTCCTAACATTTGATTAAAAGTTGTTTTGCGTTCCTTTTTGTAGAGGCTTCGGACGAGCGGGTCGAAATGGGCCTTTCAATGGACCCGTTGGAATTTTAACTGAGTAAAAAGTACAGAAATTGAGGTTTTGCAATATAATTGTGTTGAAAAGCTCCTAATCAATTATTTGAACTCCTAATATTTGAATAAAACATTTTTGCGGTCCTTTTTGTAGAGGTTTCGGACGAGCAGGTCGAAATGGGCATTTCAATGGACCCGTTGTAATTTTAACTGAGTAAAAAGTACAGAAATTATGGTTTTGCAATATAATTGTGTTGAAAAGCTCCTAATCAATTATTTGAACTCCTAATATTTGAATAAAACATTTTTGCGGTTCTTTTTGTAGGGGTTTCGGACGAGCATGTCGAAATGGGCATTTCAATTGACCCATTGGAATTTTAATTGAGTAAAAAGTACATAAATTGAGGTTTTGCAATATAATTGTGTTGAAAAGCTCCTAATCAATTATTTGAACTCCTAATATTTATTTAAAACATTTTCGCGGTCATTTTTGTAGAGGTTTCGGACGAGCAGGTCTAAATGGGCCTTTCAATGGATCCATTGGAATTTTAAATGAGTAAAAAGTACAGAAATTGAGGTTTCACAATATAATTATGTTGAAAAGTTCTTAATCAATTACATTAACTCCTAACATTTGATTAAAAGTTGTTTTGCGTTCCTTTTTGAAGAGGCTTCGGACGAGCGGGTCGAAATGGGCCTTTCAATGGACCCGTTGGAATTTTAACTGAGTAAAAAGTACAGAAATTGAGGTTTTGCAATATAATTGTGTTGAAAAGCTCCTAATCAATTATTTGAACTCCTAATATTTGAATAAAACATTTTTGCGGTCCTTTTTGTAGAGGTTTCAGACGAGCAGGTCTAAATGGGCCTTTCAATGGACCCGTTGGAATTTTGACAGAGTAAAAAGTACAGAAATTGAGGTTTTGCAATATAATTGTGTTGAAAAGCTCCTAATCAATTATTTGAACTCCTAATATTTTAATAAAACATTTTTCGGTCCTTTTTGTAGAGGTTTCGGACGAGCAGGTCGAAATGGGCATTTCAATGGACCTGTTGTAATTTTAACTGAGTAAAAAGTACAGAAATTGAGGTTTTGCAATATAATTGTGTTGAAAAGCTCCTAATAAATTTTTTGAACTCCTAATATTTGAATAAAACATTTTTGCGGTTCTTTTTGTAGAGGTTTCGGACGAGCATGTCGAAATGGGCATTTCAATGGACCCGTTGGAATTTTAATTGAGTAAAAAGTACATAAATTGAGGTTTTGCAATATAATTGTGTTGAAAAGCTCCTAATCAATTATTTGAACTCCTAATATTTGATTAAAACTTGTTTTGCAATCCTTTTTGTAGAGGTTTCGGACGAGCAGGTCGAAATGGGCCTTTCAATGGACCCGTTAGAATTTTAAATGAGTAAAAAGTACAGATATTGAGGTTTTGCAATATAATTGTGTTCAAAAGCTTCTAATCAATTATTTGAACTCCTAATATTTGAATAAAACATATTTGCGTTCCTTTTTGTAGAGGTTTCGGACGAGCGGGTCGAAATGGGCCTTTCAATGGACCCGTTGGAATTTTAATTCAGTAAAAAGTACAGAAATTGAGGTTCTGCAATATAATTGTGTTGAAAAGCTCCTAATCAATTATTTGAACTCCTAATATTTGATTAAAAATTGTTTTGCAGTCCTTTTTGTAGAGGTTTCGGACGAGCGGGTCGAAATGGGCCTTTCAATGGACCCGTTGGAATTTTAACTGAGTAAAAAGTACAAAAATTGAGGTTTTGCAATATAATTAAGTTGACAAGCTCCTAATCAATTATTTGAACTCCTAATATTTGAATAAAACATTTTTGTGGTCCTTTTTGTAGAGTTTTCATAGAGCAGGTCTAAATGGGCCTTTCAATGGACCCGTTGGAATTTTAACTGAGTAAAAAGTACCGAAATTGAGGTTTTGCAATATAATTGTGTTGAAAAGCTCCTAATCAATTACTTGAACTCCTAATATTTGAATAAAACATTTTTGCGGTTCTTTTTGTAGAGGTTTCGGACGAGCATGTCGAAATGGGCATTTCAATGGACCCGTTGGAATTTTAATTGAGTAAAAAGTACATAAATTGAGGTTTTGCAATATAATTGTGTTGAAAAGCTCCTAATCAATTATTTGAACTCCTAATATTTGATTAAAACTTGTTTTGCAATCCTTTTTTTAGAGGTTTCGGACGAGCGGGTCGAAATGGGCCTTTCAATGGACCCGTTGGAATTTTAACTGAGTACAAAGTACAGAAATTGAGGTTTTGCAATATAATTGTGTTGAAAAGCTCCTAATCAATTATTTGAACTCCTAATATTTGAATAAAACATTTTTGCGGTCCTTTTTGTAGAGGTTTCGGACGAGCGGGTCGAAATGGGCCTTTCAATGGACCCGTTGGAATTTTAACTGAGTAAAAAGTACAGAAATTAGGGTTTTACAATATAATTGTGTTGAAAAGCTCCTAATCAATTATTTGAACTCCTAATATTTGAATAAAACATTTTTGCGGTCCTTTTTGTAGAGGTTTCGGACGAGCAGGTCGAAATGGGCATTTCAATGGACCCGTTGTAATTTTAACTGAGTAAAAAGTACAGAAATTATGGTTTTGCAATATAATTGTGTTGAAAAGCTCCTAATCAATTATTTGAACTCCTAATATTTGAATAAAACATTTTTGCGGTTCTTTTTGTAGGGGTTTCGGACGAGCATGTCGAAATGGGCATTTCAATGGACCCATTGGAATTTTAATTGAGTAAAAAGTACATAAATTGAGGTTTTGCAATATAATTGTGTTGAAAAGCTCCTAATCAATTATTTGAACTCCTAATATTTATTTAAAACATTTTCGCGGTCCTTTTTGTAGAGGTTTCGGACGAGCAGGTCTAAATGGGCCTTTCAATGGATCCATTGGAATTTTAAATGAGTAAAAAGTACAGAAATTGAGGTTTCACAATATAATTATGTTGAAAAGTTCTTAATCAATTACATTAACTCCTAACATTTGATTAAAAGTTGTTTTGCGTTCCTTTTTGTAGAGGCTTCGGACGAGCGGGTCGAAATGGGCCTTTCAATGGACCCGTTGGAATTTTAACTGAGTAAAAAGTACAGAAATTGAGGTTTTGCAATATAATTGTGTTGAAAAGCTCCTAATCAATTATTTGAACTCCTAATATTTGAATAAAACATTTTTGCGGTCCTTTTTGTAGAGGTTTCGGACGAGCAGGTCGAAATGGGCATTTCAATGGACCCGTTGTAATTTTAACTGAGTAAAAAGTACAGAAATTATGGTTTTGCAATATAATTGTGTTGAAAAGCTCCTAATCAATTATTTGAACTCCTAATATTTGAATAAAACATTTTTGCGGTTCTTTTTGTAGGGGTTTCGGACGAGCATGTCGAAATGGGCATTTCAATTGACCCATTGGAATTTTAATTGAGTAAAAAGTACATAAATTGAGGTTTTGCAATATAATTGTGTTGAAAAGCTCCTAATCAATTATTTGAACTCCTAATATTTATTTAAAACATTTTCGCGGTCATTTTTGTAGAGGTTTCGGACGAGCAGGTCTAAATGGGCCTTTCAATGGATCCATTGGAATTTTAAATGAGTAAAAAGTACAGAAATTGAGGTTTCACAATATAATTATGTTGAAAAGTTCTTAATCAATTACATTAACTCCTAACATTTGATTAAAAGTTGTTTTGCGTTCCTTTTTGAAGAGGCTTCGGACGAGCGGGTCGAAATGGGCCTTTCAATGGACCCGTTGGAATTTTAACTGAGTAAAAAGTACAGAAATTGAGGTTTTGCAATATAATTGTGTTGAAAAGCTCCTAATCAATTATTTGAACTCCTAATATTTGAATAAAACATTTTTGCGGTCCTTTTTGTAGAGGTTTCAGACGAGCAGGTCTAAATGGGCCTTTCAATGGACCCGTTGGAATTTTGACAGAGTAAAAAGTACAGAAATTGAGGTTTTGCAATATAATTGTGTTGAAAAGCTCCTAATCAATTATTTGAACTCCTAATATTTTAATAAAACATTTTTCGGTCCTTTTTGTAGAGGTTTCGGACGAGCAGGTCGAAATGGGCATTTCAATGGACCTGTTGTAATTTTAACTGAGTAAAAAGTACAGAAATTGAGGTTTTGCAATATAATTGTGTTGAAAAGCTCCTAATAAATTTTTTGAACTCCTAATATTTGAATAAAACATTTTTGCGGTTCTTTTTGTAGAGGTTTCGGACGAGCATGTCGAAATGGGCATTTCAATGGACCCGTTGGAATTTTAATTGAGTAAAAAGTACATAAATTGAGGTTTTGCAATATAATTGTGTTGAAAAGCTCCTAATCAATTATTTGAACTCCTAATATTTGATTAAAACTTGTTTTGCAATCCTTTTTGTAGAGGTTTCGGACGAGCAGGTCGAAATGGGCCTTTCAATGGACCCGTTAGAATTTTAAATGAGTAAAAAGTACAGATATTGAGGTTTTGCAATATAATTGTGTTCAAAAGCTTCTAATCAATTATTTGAACTCCTAATATTTGAATAAAACATATTTGCGTTCCTTTTTGTAGAGGTTTCGGACGAGCGGGTCGAAATGGGCCTTTCAATGGACCCGTTGGAATTTTAATTCAGTAAAAAGTACAGAAATTGAGGTTCTGCAATATAATTGTGTTGAAAAGCTCCTAATCAATTATTTGAACTCCTAATATTTGATTAAAAATTGTTTTGCAGTCCTTTTTGTAGAGGTTTCGGACGAGCGGGTCGAAATGGGCCTTTCAATGGACCCGTTGGAATTTTAACTGAGTAAAAAGTACAAAAATTGAGGTTTTGCAATATAATTAAGTTGACAAGCTCCTAATCAATTATTTGAACTCCTAATATTTGAATAAAACATTTTTGTGGTCCTTTTTGTAGAGTTTTCATAGAGCAGGTCTAAATGGGCCTTTCAATGGACCCGTTGGAATTTTAACTGAGTAAAAAGTACCGAAATTGAGGTTTTGCAATATAATTGTGTTGAAAAGCTCCTAATCAATTACTTGAACTCCTAATATTTGAATAAAACATTTTTGCGGTTCTTTTTGTAGAGGTTTCGGACGAGCATGTCGAAATGGGCATTTCAATGGACCCGTTGGAATTTTAATTGAGTAAAAAGTACATAAATTGAGGTTTTGCAATATAATTGTGTTGAAAAGCTCCTAATCAATTATTTGAACTCCTAATATTTGATTAAAACTTGTTTTGCAATCCTTTTTTTAGAGGTTTCGGACGAGCGGGTCGAAATGGGCCTTTCAATGGACCCGTTGGAATTTTAACTGAGTACAAAGTACAGAAATTGAGGTTTTGCAATATAATTGTGTTGAAAAGCTCCTAATCAATTATTTGAACTCCTAATATTTGAATAAAACATTTTTGCGGTCCTTTTTGTAGAGGTTTCGGACGAGCGGGTCGAAATGGGCCTTTCAATGGACCCGTTGGAATTTTAACTGAGTAAAAAGTATAGCATTGAACTCCTAATCAATTTTTTGAACTCCTAATATTTGAATAAAACATTTTTGCGATCCTTTTTGCAGAGGTTTCGGACGAGCATGTCTAAATGGGCGTTTCAATGGACCCGTTGGAATTTTAATTGTGTTGAAAAGCTCCTAATCAATTATTTCAACTCCTAATATTTGAATAAAACATTTTTGCGGTTCTTTTTGTAGGGGTTTCGGACGAGCATGTCGAAATGGGCATTTCAATGGACCCATTGGAATTTTAATTGAGTAAAAAGTACATAAATTGAGGTTTTGCAATATAATTGTGTTGAAAAGCTCCTAATCAATTATTTGAACTCCTAATATTTATTTAAAACATTTTCGCGGTCCTTTTTGTAGAGGTTTCGGACGAGCAGGTCTAAATGGGCCTTTCAATGGATCCATTGGAATTTTAAATGAGTAAAAAGTACAGAAATTGAGGTTTCGCAATATAATTATGTTGAAAAGTTCTTAATCAATTACATTAACTCCTAACATTTGATTAAAAGTTGTTTTGCGTTCCTTTTTGTAGAGGCTTCGGACGAGCGGGTCGAAATGGGCCTTTCAATGGACCCGTTGGAATTTTAACTGAGTAAAAAGTACAGAAATTGAGGTTTTGCAATATAATTGTGTTGAAAAGCTCCTAATCAATTATTTGAACTCCTAATATTTGAATAAAACATTTTTGCGGTCCTTTTTGTAGAGGTTTCGGACGAGCAGGTCGAAATGGGCATTTCAATGGACCCGTTGGAATTTTAATTGAGTAAAAAGTACATAAATTGAGGTTTTGCAATATAATTGTGTTGAAAAGCTCCTAATCAATTATTTGAACTCCTAATATTTGATTAAAACTTGTTTTGCAATCCTTTTTGTAGAGGTTTCGGACGAGCATGTCGAAATGGGCATTTCAATGGACCCGTTGGAATTTTAATTGAGTAAAAAGTACATAAATTGAGGTTTTGCAATATAATTGTGTTGAAAAGCTCCTAATCAATTATTTGAACTCCTAATATTTGATTAAAACTTGTTTTGCAATCCTTTTTTTAGAGGTTTCAGACGAGCGGGTCGAAATGGGCCTTTCAATGGACCCGTTGGAATTTTAACTGAGTACAAAGTACAGAAATTGAGGTTTTGCAATATAATTGTGTTGAAAAGCTCCTAATCAATTATTTGAACTCCTAATATTTGAATAAAACATTTTTGCGGTCCTTTTTGTAGAGGTTTCGGACGAGCGGGTCGAAATGGGCCTTTCAATGGACCCGTTGGAATTTTAACTGAGTAAAAAGTATAGCATTGAACTCCTAATCAATTTTTTGAACTCCTAATATTTGAATAAAACATTTTTGCGATCCTTTTTGCAGAGGTTTCGGACGAGCATGTCTAAATGGGCGTTTCAATGGACCCGTTGGAATTTTAATTGTGTTGAAAAGCTCCTAATCAATTATTTCAACTCCTAATATTTGAATAAAACATTTTTGCGGTTCTTTTTGTAGGGGTTTCGGACGAGCATGTCGAAATGGGCATTTCAATGGACCCATTGGAATTTTAATTGAGTAAAAAGTACATAAATTGAGGTTTTGCAATATAATTGTGTTGAAAAGCTCCTAATCAATTATTTGAACTCCTAATATTTATTTAAAACATTTTCGCGGTCCTTTTTGTAGAGGTTTCGGACGAGCAGGTCTAAATGGGCCTTTCAATGGATCCATTGGAATTTTAAATGAGTAAAAAGTACAGAAATTGAGGTTTCGCAATATAATTATGTTGAAAAGTTCTTAATCAATTACATTAACTCCTAACATTTGATTAAAAGTTGTTTTGCGTTCCTTTTTGTAGAGGCTTCGGACGAGCGGGTCGAAATGGGCCTTTCAATGGACCCGTTGGAATTTTAACTGAGTAAAAAGTACAGAAATTGAGGTTTTGCAATATAATTGTGTTGAAAAGCTCCTAATCAATTATTTGAACTCCTAATATTTGAATAAAACATTTTTGCGGTCCTTTTTGTAGAGGTTTCGGACGAGCAGGTCGAAATGGGCATTTCAATGGACCCGTTGTAATTTTAACTGAGTAAAAAGTACAGAAATTATGGTTTTGCAATATAATTGTGTTGAAAAGCTCCTAATCAATTATTTGAACTCCTAATATTTGAATAAAACATTTTTGCGGTTCTTTTTGTAGGGGTTTCGGACGAGCATGTCGAAATGGGCATTTCAATTGACCCATTGGAATTTTAATTGAGTAAAAAGTACATAAATTGAGGTTTTGCAATATAATTGTGTTGAAAAGCTCCTAATCAATTATTTGAACTCCTAATATTTATTTAAAACATTTTCGCGGTCATTTTTGTAGAGGTTTCGGACGAGCAGGTCTAAATGGGCCTTTCAATGGATCCATTGGAATTTTAAATGAGTAAAAAGTACAGAAATTGAGGTTTCACAATATAATTATGTTGAAAAGTTATTAATCAATTACATTAACTCCTAACATTTGATTAAAAGTTGTTTTGCGTTCCTTTTTGAAGAGGCTTCGGACGAGCGGGTCGAAATGGGCCTTTCAATGGACCCGTTGGAATTTTAACTAAGTAAAAAGTACAGAAATTGAGGTTTTGCAATATAATTGTGTTGAAAAGTTCCTAATCAATTATTTGAACTCCTAATATTTGAATAAAACATTTTTGCGGTCCTTTTTGTAGAGGTTTCAGACGAGCAGGTCTAAATGGGCCTTTCAATGGACCCGTTGGAATTTTGACAGAGTAAAAAGTACAGAAATTGAGGTTTTGCAATATAATTGTGTTGAAAAGCTCCTAATCAATTATTTGAACTCCTAATATTTTAATAAAACATTTTTCGGTCCTTTTTGTAGAGGTTTCGGACGAGCAGGTCGAAATGGGCATTTCAATGGACCTGTTGTAATGTTAACTGAGTAAAAAGTACAGAAATTGAGGTTTTGCAATATAATTGTGTTGAAAAGCTCCTAATAAATTTTTTGAACTCCTAATATTTGAATAAAACATTTTTGCGGTTCTTTTTGCAGAGGTTTCGGACGAGCATGTCGAAATGGGCATTTCAATGGACCCGTTGGAATTTTAATTGAGTAAAAAGTACATAAATTGAGGTTTTGCAATATAATTGTGTTGAAAAGCTCCTAATCAATTATTTGAACTCCTAATATTTGATTAAAACTTGTTTTGCAATCCTTTTTGTAGAGGTTTCGGACGAGCAGGTCGAAATGGGCCTTTCAATGGACCCGTTAGAATTTTAAATGAGTAAAAAGTACAGATATTGAGGTTTTGCAATATAATTGTGTTCAAAAGCTTCTAATCAATTATTTGAACTCCTAATATTTGAATAAAACATATTTGCGTTCCTTTTTGTAGAGGTTTCGGACGAGCGGGTCGAAATGGGCCTTTCAATGGACCCGTTGGAATTTTAATTCAGTAAAAAGTACAGAAATTGAGGTTCTGCAATATAATTGTGTTGAAAAGCTCCTAATCAATTATTTGAACTCCTAATATTTGATTAAAAATTGTTTTGCAGTCCTTTTTGTAGAGGTTTCGGACGAGCGGGTCGAAATGGGCCTTTCAATGGACCCGTTGGAATTTTAACTGAGTAAAAAGTACAAAAATTGAGGTTTTGCAATATAATTAAGTTGACAAGCTCCTAATCAATTATTTGAACCCCTAATATTTGAATAAAACATTTTTGTGGTCCTTTTTGTAGAGTTTTCATAGAGCAGGTCTAAATGGGCCTTTCAATGGACCCGTTGGAATTTTAACTGAGTAAAAAGTACCGAAATTGAGGTTTTGCAATATAATTGTGTTGAAAAGCTCCTAATCAATTACTTGAACTCCTAATATTTGAATAAAACATTTTTGCGGTTCTTTTTGTAGAGGTTTCGGACGAGCATGTCGAAATGGGCATTTCAATGGACCCGTTGGAATTTTAATTGAGTAAAAAGTACATAAATTGAGGTTTTGCAATATAATTGTCTTGAAAAGCTCCTAATCAATTATTTGAACTCCTAATATTTGATTAAAACTTGTTTTGCAATCCTTTTTTTAGAGGTTTCGGACGAGCGGGTCGAAATGGGCCTTTCAATGGACCCGTTGGAATTTTAACTGAGTACAAAGTACAGAAATTGAGGTTTTGCAATATAATTGTGTTGAAAAGCTCCTAATCAATTATTTGAACTCCTAATATTTGAATAAAACATTTTTGCGGTCCTTTTTGTAGAGGTTTCGGACGAGCGGGTCGAAATGGGCCTTTCAATGGACCCGTTGGAATTTTAACTGAGTAAAAAGTATAGCATTGAACTCCTAATCAATTTTTTGAACTCCTAATATTTGAATAAAACATTTTTGCGATCCTTTTTGCAGAGGTTTCGGACGAGCATGTCTAAATGGGCGTTTCAATGGACCCGTTGGAATTTTAATTGTGTTGAAAAGCTCCTAATCAATTATTTCAACTCCTAATATTTGAATAAAACATTTTTGCGGTTCTTTTTGTAGAGGTTTCGGACGAGCATGTCGAAATGGGCATTTCAATGGACCCGTTGTAATTTTAACTGATTAAAAAGTACAAAAATTGAGGTTTTGCAATATAATTGTGTTGAAAAGCTCCTAATCAATTATTTGTACTCCCAATATTTGAATAAAACATTTTTGCGGTCCTTTTGTAGAGGTTTCGGAGGAGCAGGTCGAAATGGACATTTCAATGGACCCGTTGTAATTTTAACTAAGTAAAAAGTACATAAATTGAGGTTTTGCAATATAATTGTGTTGAAAAGCTCCTAATCAATTATTTGAACTCCTAATATTTGAATAAAACATTTTTGCGGTCCTTTTTGTAGAGGTTTCGGACGAGCAGGTCGAAATGGACATTTCAATGGACCCGTTGTAATTTTAACTGAGTAAAAAGTACAGAAATTGAGGTTTTGCAATATAATTGTGTTGAAAAGCTCATAATCAATTATTTAAACTCCCAATATTTGAATAAAACATTTTTGCCGTCCTTTTGTAGAGGTTTCGGAGGAGCAGGTCTAAATGGGCCTTTCAATGGACCCGTTGGAATTTTAACTAAGTAAAAAGTACAGAAATTGAGGTTTTGCAATATAATTGTGTTGAAAAGCTCCTAATCAATTATTTGAACTCGTAATATTTGAATAAAACATTTTTGCGGTCCTTTTTGTAGAGGTTTCGGACGAGCAGGTCGAAATGGACATTTCGTTGGACCCGTTGTAATTTTACTTAGAAAAACATACAGAAATTGAGGTTTTGCAATATAATTGTGTTGAAAAGCTCCTAATCAATTATTTGAACTCCTAATATTTGAATAAAACATTTTTGCGGTTCTTTTTGTAGAGGTTTCGGGTGAGTAGGTCTAAATGGGCCTTTCAATGGACCCGTTGGAATTTTAACTGAGTAAAAAGTACATAAATTGACGTTTTGCAATATAATTGTGTTGAAAAGCTCCTAATCAATTAAATGAACTCCTAAAATTTGATTGAGACTTGTTTTGCGGTCCTTTTTGTAGGGGTTTCAGACGAGCGGGTCGAAATGGGCCTTTCAATGGACCCGTTGGAATTTTAACTGAGTAAAAAGTACAAAAATTGAGGTTTTGCAATATAATTGTGTTGAAAAGCTCCTAAGCAATTATTTGAACTCCGAAAATTTGATTAAAACTTGTTTTGCTGTCCTTTTTGTAGAGGTTTGAACGAGCGGGTCGAAATGGGCCTTTCAATGGACCCGTTGGAATTTTAACTTAGTAAAAAGTACAGAAATTGAGGTTTTGCAATATAATTGTGTTAAAAAGCTCCTAATCAATTATTTGAACTCCTAATATTTGAATAAAACTTGTTTTGCAGTCCTTTTTGTAGAGGTTTCAGACGAGCGGGTCGAAATGGGCCTTTCAATGGACACGTTGGAATTTTAACTGAGTAAAAAGTACAGAAATTGAGGTTTTGCAATATAATTGTGTTGAAAAGATCCTAATCAATTATTTGAACTCCTAAAATTTGATTAAAACTTGTTTTGCAGTCCTTTTTGTAGAGGTTTCGAACGAGCGGGTTGAAATGGGCCTTTCAATGGACCCGTTGGTATTTTAACTGAGTAAAAAGTACAGAAATTGAGGTTTTGCAATATAATTGTGTTAAAAAGCTCCTAATCAATTATTTGAACTCCTAATATTTGAATAAAACTTGTTTTGCAGTCCTTTTTGTAGAGGTTTCAGACGAACGGGTCGAAATGGGCCTTTCAATGGACACGTTGGAATTTTAACTGAGTAAAAAGTACAAAAATTGAGGTTTTGCAATATAATTGTGTTTAAAAGCTCCTAATCAATTATTTGAACTCCTAATATTTGATTAAAACTTGTTTTGCATTCCTTTTTGTAGAGGTTTCATACGAGTGGGTCGAAATGGGCCTTTCAATGGACCCGTTGGAATTTTTTTTTGAAGAAAAGGCCTCATTAAAAACCCCTACTACTTTTCTTCTGGCAAAGCTAGAGGACCCTAAAAAGGGGAAAAGAGTGCCCTAGAATATTATTGATCAATGAATATTTGTTACAAGATGTTGAATACAACGGGGAATATCTGTTACAAATGACGTTGAAGTCATGGAATTTAGAGAAAAAGTAGCCAGAGTATGGGCTATAACATTTGCCTCACGGCGTACAAAGGAAATAGAAGCAAAGTCGAAGTCATGTAGAGCAGCTTGAATTTGACGAATAGTTGGACCCATAGTAGATAGATCCTGGGCAGGATTGTTGATCCTATTTGCGAGAGAGGCACAGTCAGTTTCGATCAAGAAACTATTCCATCCTTGAGAACGGGCAAAGGTGAGACCAGCAAGGATGCTTTCCCCCTCACTGGTGATAGCGTCCTGACGGCTACCAAGCGGGAAAGCAAGACCACCCACGACTACACCTGCGGGATCACGGGCAACAACACCAACGGCTGCTGCACGAGTTGAGGGGTTAAAAGCTCCGTCCACATTGATTTTGATATAATTAGGTGGAGGGGCACGGGATGGGTTATATATAGTAGATGGAGGTGAACTAGTTGTCATTGAAGATTTGAAAAATTCGTCATGTAAGCTAATTGAATTAACTGCGATTAGCCATGATGGTTGTAAATGGTGATTGTGAATCCAATCATTACGTCTGTTCCAAATATTCCATAAAACTGTAAGGAAGAGACTAAATTTATCAGCAGAAATTGTAGAGGCTGCCTCCTCTAACCATTGTAAGGGTGTAGGAGCTGAGCTCTTATAGAGAGAGATAGCAATACCACTGATTTGAAGAGCTTCAGCTGCCCCAGGACAGTCACGAAGCGCATGAAGAATTGATTCCGATTGATTACCACAGATAGAGCAAGGCCCCGAGCTATGGGAGAAAACTTGCATTTTAGAGCCAACTGGTAGAGCATCAGAAGCCATACGCCATCCAAAAGTTTTAACTTTGGGTAAAGCTTTGGTTTTGGATAAAAATTTCCAAAACCGAGATGGAGGCAAAGGTTGGGATAGAGAGCGCTGTAGGAAGTTGTATCCAGAGCGAACTGAATATATACCCGAATCGTTGGGAGACCACAAAATAGAGTCCCATTGATCATTGATGATGGGAATACGGAGAATGGCGTCCGCATCCATTGGGGTGAAGTAATTGTTTAGTTTTACTGTATCCCAAGCAGTTTGGTTGCGGATCATAAAATCCCGACATCGAATGTGAAATTCGTCGGAAATTTCGTAATCCCCAGTTAGCTCAATCGGGGAAGACCCTCCCCATATATCTTTGTGTATTCTGATATTACTATTTATACCCGGGCGATGAAGAAAGCCAGGGTAAAGACGCTGAAGGGCGTTGTGTATCCCTTGCCAGGCAAAAGAGCCTCTATTAGGCTTCGGTGCATCCAAGATGTTACCTGCAGGGAAGTATTTATAACGGTATATTTGTCCTAATAAGGAGTCTGGTTCACAAATTAATTTCCAAATTTGCTTGCCCAAGAGGGCGATATTGAAATCGTGTAGGTCTTTGAAACCCATGCCACCAGCTGATTTGGGTAAACATATACGGTTCCACGATAACATGTGCCAGCCTTTTTTGTTGGATTTACCAGTCCACCAGTATTGGCGGATTGATGTAGTCATGTCGTCTATGATATTGTGCGGTAGGAGATAGCAAGACATCACATATTGTGGAAGGGATTGTAAGACAGCTTTGATGAAAATCTCTCTACCACTAAAGGATAGAAGGTGTTTGTCCCAGCTAGAGAGACGATCATGTACTTTATCTCGTACAAAGCCTAGTGATTCAGTTTTATTTTTCCCTATTAGGAGTGGGATGCCTAGGTAAACACCGGGGTTAGAAACTTCTCGCACTTGTAATAGGCTATTGATTGCATTTCTTGTTGCAGAAGGTGTACGTGGGTTATAGAAAATTGTTGATTTTTCAAAATTTATTGCTTGACCTGAAGCATTAGCATAAACCTGCAAAGCATTTTTTAAAAGGGATGCTTCAGACTGATTGGTATTTATGAATACCATACAATCATCAGCAAAAAGGAGGTGGTTAACTTTGGGCCCATGTTTACATGCCCCTAGACCTGGAAGCATATTAGTTTGTTGAGCTGCAGCTAAATAAGCCGAGAGTCCTTGGGTGCAGAATAGAAAAAGAAAAGGGGATAGAGGATCCCCCTGACGAAGACCACGTTGGGGTTTAAACATGGGTGAAAAGGAATTATTAATTTTAACTGAGAAGGAGACAGTGGATATACAACGCATTATAAGCTCAATCCAATCGGATGCAAAGCCCATACGTGCCATGACATTTGCAAGGAAAGACCATTCAACTCTGTCGAAGGCTTTTTCCATGTCAAGCTTGAGAGCAGCTCCTTGCGAGGATTTAGTCGCACCAGAATTGATATTGTGAATGATTTCATGCGCAACCAGTATGTTGTCAGAAATATTGCGACCCTGGATAAAGGCAGCTTGATTAGGGCTAATACAAAGAGGTATAGCCTGCTTCATTCTATTCACAATTGTTTTGGCAACTATTTTATAGAGAACAGTGCAAAGGCTAATAGGTCTGAGTTGTTTCATGGAAGTTGGATCCTTTACTTTGGGAATTAGCACCAGAATAGTTTTGTTAACTAATGCCATATCAGCTTTGCCATTTAAAAGATCCATACAAAGATTAAGGACATCTTCTCCAACTGTGTCCCAGTGTTGACGAAAGAAACTACTAGGAAGACCGTCGGCACCGGGAGCCTTCCTAGGGTCAATATCTTTAAAAGCATGGAGAATTTCTTCTCTGGTGAACGGCTTGAGAAGGTTGTCGTTCATTGAGGAATTAATGGAGGGATGGATTTTGTCCAAAATGATATCCGAGAATCGGGGATTAGAAGTTGTAAACAGGTTTTGGAAATAATTAGAGGCGATATCCATTATTTCATATTCAGAGGTACACCAATTGGAGTTGGTATCATAAAGACCTATAATTGAATTTTTCTTATTACGATTAGAGGCTCTGGCATGGAAGAATTTGGTATTTTTGTCTCCTTGAGATAGCCAGAGGGTACGAGATCTTTGAGCCCAATAAGCTTCTTGTTCTAATAAAAGTTTATTTAATTCCGTTCTATAGTTTAAATAAGTTTGCTTATTTGCGGCTGTTAAGGGACGGTAGAGGAGTTTGTTAATTTTTTTGGTAAGGAATTTAATGCGTCCTATTGTTTTAAAGCGTTGTTGGTTTTGCCAGTCGTCTAAGTATGTACCTACCGCTTTAATTTTATTGATGGCTGTTCCGGGGGTGTCGGTCCATGCTCTTTTGATTGTTTGGATATTATCTTTGTTATTAGCCCAACAGCTTTCAAATCTGAAGTTTTTGGGTGTTTGTGTTTTAGGTGTAGAAGTTGGTTTATCAAATTCAATAAGAAGGAAACAATGGTCGGATTTTGCAACATATTCCGTAGTTATACGATGATTAGGGTAGAGATCTTTCCAAGCATAGTTAGCAATAAAGCGGTCAAGCCGTTCATGAATTACCGGTGTTAAGGGGCCTATTTTTGTCCATGTAAACCATCTCGAGGTAGGTTTGCAGTCGAAAAGGTTGTTACGAATTAAACAATTACGAAAATTTTTTATTTGGGATCTAGCTCTACGGGGGCCGCCTTGTTTTTCTGAATCAGTTAGAATCTCATTGAGATCACCTCCAAGAAGCCAAGGTTTATCTTTAGTAGAAGAGTATAAGGAATCAATTAGCTCCCATGTTTTGTATTTTTGGCTAGTTTCCGAAAATCCATGCATTCCAGTGAAGAACATAGTGCAGTTGTTCTTTGTAATTTGAATGTGAATATAACGCAGCGAGTAAGAAATTAAATTTATATTAATATCGTTTGCGGCGAATAAAGAAATTCCGAACACCCATCCGAGGGGGGAATAGAAATAATGTCTAACATACCTAATGAAAGACATAAGCGGTGACATTCCGCTTTATTTAACTTAGTTTCGCATAAAAATATAATTTCAGGATTGGTACGTTGGACATAGTCTCGGAGATGTTGAACCGTCGGGGCTTGTCCTAGGCCCTGACAGTTCCAGCAAAGGATCCTCATTTTGCTCGGCGGGGCTGGGAATCAGCCGCCGCCGGAGAGTTTTTAGAGCTGCTCATCCCAGCTTTTGGAGTAGATCCGGACTGTTTGGATTTTTTCGGCGGGAGCGATACTTGTATTGGGGAGCGGCGCTTCATGCCACGGTTACTTTGGTTTGGAGCAGGTGCAGGTACGGGTGCTGGAACAGGAACTGGTGCAGGGGCTGCATCATTCGGGTAAGTTTTTAGTAACCACTGATTAAAATCATTGAACAATGTATCAGTGGGTTTAGAAGGCTTACTCGATTCAGAGTCAAACTTCTTAATCTGCTCGGCAGTAGGGCTGGGAACACCATAATCATCATTGGTTTCCCAATCATCATTAGAACCATCTTCCGGGATGGGATAGATGGTGTTAAGGGGTTGGGGCTCAAGAGGAGCCTTTTGCTTCAAATCAGCATTAGGGGGGGTTTTAGCAGAGTTGGGGGCGTCATCAATAGTCATGTCGGCATTTTGGCCATCATCAGTAGCTTGTTCCATGAATGAGGCTGCATCGCCATCATTTAGAGAACCTATGCAGCATAGGAAACTTGTAATTAGCACCTTAAAGATTTTTGCGTAAAGTAAGAAGAGAGAATAGAATATTTTACCCAAATTATTCTGTTCGTTAATTGGAGCAATGGGATTGGCAGGAGCAGCTGGGATATTTGTTGGGGCCACTGTAATTAAAACTATAGTTAGGAATATTGATAGAAAAAAAGAATTGAGAAAGCTGATTAAAAAATGGTTATTGTAAATATTGAGGTAGGGTTACCATTTGTTGGAGGGATGATTGGAATCTGATTTGGTTCCACATTGCGGATACGTCCCCGAAGGCCAGCTGGGCGACGTCTAGGTGGAAGGTAGCGGAGCCATTCTCCGTACTGTAACTTGGATAGATCGAGAGATGAACGTATTGGAAAATTTTCTAGGGTATGACTGATAATGCCGCATCCAGGACATAGAGTTGGGAGCCTTTCATACTAGAGTCTGCACATGATTTTGTTTTCACCAGAACCAATGAACACAAATCGGGTGACAGGTCTAATAATGTTGAGAATGATTTCAACACGAAGGAATTCTTGCATATTCCCATCAATTTGGCGGGTGTCCGTTCGGAGAACTTGACCAACCATTGAACCTAGAGCATGACCCACCAGATGGGAGCGATCAACATCAGCAAAGAGTGGGTCTGGGAGAGAGAAAATTCGGATCCAAATTCTCATGGTGTTGAAGTTGTAGTCGTTTAACGATTTGGCCGGATCGTATTCAGTGACTGCTAGCCATTCATCCTTATAAAGCCAAGGACCACGATTAATGATCTCGTAGCAGTTCTTGATTTCCTTGAACTTGATCTTGATAAAGTTGTCTTGTATCGCTGAAATGGATACCACATCATTAGGTTTCCAAATACCTTCGAAGGCGTTGATCACAGCAGAGATATCGATAGCCTTGGATGAAATAAATCGGCCAATTACAATGAGCTTGGGATCTTCTTTGATAAAATCGAAATCAGGTGTGTACAGCAGTTCTGATTCTTCATTGGTAAGATTGATCGAGTTGAGTTGGGGGATGGAGGAGGATGAAGCCATTAAGAGAGTTAGAGGGTATGAGAGGTACGAGATAGATAGGAGTTGTAGTGGGATGGTATAATTGTGATGCAAGTATATAAAGAAGGAGAAAATAGCTAAGGGTGATGAAATATGGAAAGTGAATTGAGCAATATTTTGGGAAATAATTAAGGATTGTAAAAGATGGAAATTACTTTTATGCTGAAGAAGCTTATTTAAGGTACTTGCCTGAATTGATATAGGCCTATAATTTATTAAAGGAAAGTATCTTTTATATCTATAGTAATTGTGGTTAAACTTTAATGGTGATGCTAAAAAGATTTGTTTAAAGTATTGGCTGTAAAGGAGGGTTGAAAAGAGAAAGATCCATGTGGCTTTGGTAAAAAAAGGAAATCTTTTGATACTCGGGTAATTAAAGCAGAGAATAATTTTTAATGGCTTAAATAAAGGAAAATAATTGAAGAAATTACAGAAAATTATTTTCCTTAATGGTAGTAGGATTGCATAATAAAATATAGATTTTAATGGTAATATCTTTAGCAATATAGAAGAGTGTAATAAATGAAAGGAGATAAATTTAAAAATAAATGATAGTGTTTGACTTTTATAGTCTGTAGTAAGGGGGGTTAAAGTTGGTTTTCTAGGTATTTGAATGTACTGGCACAATAAATGAGAGGTAATAATGAAGTAAAAATTTGGAGAAGTTTTAACATTTGAATATATTAAGAGAGAAATACTAAAATTAGAAATAAGCGGGAGAAAAATAATGTATGTAAAATTTGAAGTTATTTTTGTAAAAGTATGACTAGATATTATGCTAGAATATTTAGCTGTTATTGGGATAGATAGAGGAAAATAGTGTATTGTTATATAAAGGAATGAGCAATTTAGTAACATAGATGTAACGGAAGAATAGGCAAGGATTAAGGTATATGCTTTTTGGAAATAAATAGACTGTATTAAATAGCATTCAATTAAATTATAAAATTTAAGGTAGTAGTAATACCGGTATAAAGACGGGGAGTTAGAGGTATAAATAATAATAATTAAAACCGTTATTATAGGGGATATTTGAAAAGAGTAATTGGTAATAATAATTGAGAAGATGAAATTAAGTGATGAGGCCTTGACTATTTCATTTGGTAAAAACCAGGGGATAGAAGCTTCTAAATTAAAGAATGTATATGACCAATAAAATTGGTAAAGTGAAGGAGAAAGTATAACTGTTATAATGTACCTAATAGGTAGGGTAGATATAAAATCCCTTGGAAGGGCTCGAGAGAATTCACCTACAAAGGTGTAGAGGGGAGAGTAGTAAATGATATCGAAGAAACATAATTTAAAGCATATGAAGTAACATACATGAAACTGGTAATCGAAGAAGGAAACGGAAAAAGCAGTGTAGTAACCTATGTACATGCATCTAAAAATAGAGATCAGGCCTAGAGTTACACATCTAGAAACAGGTAATAACCCTAAAGACATACATCTAATAATAGAAAGCAACCATATAAAAGCCATAGAGAAAGAAAGAGCAAGAGGGAAGCAGGATAATAAAATTACAAACCCAGGGAGAGAGAGAAGCGGGGCAAAGAAAATAGATACACACCAAATGAGCAAAAAAATGATAGGGGGAAAACGAAATAAACATAAATTAATTACATAATAACTTAAACGTTGAATGGGCCACCGAGGGTTGTTGTAGGCTCTGAAGAGCTGCATGATAAAGATGATATTAGTGTACTTACAATACAACAGGAATATAATTTTTATGGAATTGACTAAAGAAGTATATAATAGAAGAATAGAGATTAAGTTAGATTTGATGGCTAAATAGTTGAGGTAGTTCTTACTGATACATTTATAATTTACAAGCAGTAAATGAAGTTGAAACTGGAAGGAGGGGTTTGATAACAAAGTTGAGTAGAGAATGATCAAAATGAAGAGTTTAGTGTATAGATATGCACTACTCCTAAAGTTCCTGAAGTTATATAATGTAATGTTTAGGGTAGTAAAGATCTTAGAATATGTATTCAAGACAGTGATCTTGGAAGTATATAAAGACAAGATAAAAGTACTTATAGATATAGTCTTAAAGAGAAAGGTTGCAGCATACATCACAGGTAGGTGGAGAAGCAGATACAGAGGGGTGAAGAGATTGATTAGATAAAAAGTAAGGGTTACATTCCTTATGTTACATAACCAAGTGTATATGAAGTGCAAAAATATTAACAATGAATCATGGTTATACATTAAAATGCAACCTGGATATATCCGTACCAAACATTGATAAACAAGTAAGGGTAATGACATAGAAATGAAAATAAAATATGGAATGATGTAGAAGTAGGATAATTTGGATGATCCCAGAATTTGGGCTTGTAGTTGATTCCCTGTAAGGGCTTGATATAGAATTAAATTATTAAAGTAATAGTATAAAAATATAATCATCAGAGAAAATATTCTTAATAGAGACATAAAAATGTTAGGGTTCATCACAAACTGTTCATTGATAGAGAATAAAAGCAGGTCAGAGAGTACAGGCCATCAAATTAGAGAAAATGAAATTAACACTAACTTATGCAACCAGCATGCTCTTGAGATAAAAAACATAAAGAGAAAAAAATACTTGGATATGAGGGAACAGAAACATAAATAGTTAATGAATATCAAGGAAACGTACGATAATAAGTGCCAGAAGCTGGCAGAAGAGGCAAATCTTCTGAGATGGAGATTTAGACATATCTGAAAAAGATAACGAAACAGGAGTATTAATAGATTATTATAAGAATTAAATAAAATAAATAAGAAAATGGGAGAAAACCCTAGCCGTCTTTGGTGCGCCGCTGACAACCACCACCAAAACTCATAGAGAAGAGGATGGATTTGCGACATCAGAAGTGTCGAAAGAAAGACTTCTCGGATACCTAAAACAACAAGATAAGAGAAAAAGATAAATCTGGTAAATACTGATGAAAAAAGAAGTGAGAGAGAAAGGGGAAAAAACCCTAGAATATTGTGCGTTTTGAAGAAGCCCTTATAGAGGCGATGGAAGATGGTCTCCATATTCGACCGGAAGTTTGTTGTAAAAATCGTCAGAAAAGGTAAAGATGGGTTAGACCAAACGTCATTGATGATCGGAGCCACCATCGACTCCGATCTAGGTTTGCGAAAAGGTGTAGATCTGCAAAAAAAAATGGAAAAAATTTTAGATAAAATGAATCAGGTAATAAGAATAGAGCCAAAAGAAAACAAAAAGAAAGATTAATGAAAAAATCAATGGCAACTAAAAGGATTAGGAGCCATTCAGATGAAAGCAGATTTAGGGAAAAGGGGCCAGATCTAGCGATTAACCAAGGGTCCGCCCGGAAAAAGGATCTGCTTGTGCGTTGGTTCTTGCCGACAGATTGGAAATGATGGAGGGTTGCAAACGGAGGCAACCATGAAGGGGAACCGAACGGATCTGGTGATTTCCGAAGGGAACCGCTCAGATCTAAACCAAACAAATTGAAAAGGAAGGAAATGGTGAATGAAAAGCCCAAGCTCGCTCGGCAGGCATGAAAATGAAGAAACCAGAGAGTTAATAATATACAAAGATAACAAAAAATATAAGAAAAACAATAAAAAATGAATGAAAAAACCGGTTGGTATGGGATGGCTTGACGATTACTCTTCCCGAAATCCAAGGGAAATCTTATCTGATGGATCACTTGCAAAAACGGCAGAAGAAAGAGAGCTGTGAGGGGAAGGGGAACCGGTGGAAGAGAGAGGAAATCCACCGGAAAAAGAGGAGCAAGCAAAACACAAAAAAGAAATCCCGAAAAAGTTGAGAGAGAAATGAGAGCCATCACCCACCCGTTGGAATTTTAACTGAGTAAAAAGTATAGAAATTGAGGTTTTGCAATATAATTGTGTTGACAGGCTCCTAATCAATTATTTGAACTCCCAATATTTGAAAAAAACATTTTTGTGTTCCTTTTTGTAGAGGTTTCGATTGAGCAGGTCTAAATGGGCCTTTCAATGGACCCGTTGGAATTTTAACTAAGTAAAAAGTACATAAATTGAGGTTTTGCAATATAATTGTGTTGAAAAGCACCTAATCAATTATTTGAACTCCTAATATTTGAATAAAACATTTTTGCGGTCCTTTTTGTAGAGGTTTCGAATGAGCAGGTCTAAATGGGTCTTTCAATGGACCCGTTGGAATTTTAACTGAGTAAAAAGTACAGAAATTGAGGTTTTGCAATATAATTGTGTTGAAAAGCACCTAATCAATTATTTGAACTCCAAATATTTGAATAAAACATTTTTGCGGTCCTTTTTGTAGAGGTTTCGAATGAGCAGGTCTAAATGGGTCTTTCAATGGACCCGTTGGAATTTTAACTGAGTAAAAAGTACAGAAATTGAGGTTTTGTAATATAATTGTGTTGAAAAGCTCCTAGTCAATTATTTGAACTCCCAATATTTGAATAAAACATTTTTGCGGTCCTTTTTGTAGAGGTTTCGGACGACAATGTCTAAATGGGCCTTTCAATGGACCCGTTGGAATTTTAACTGAGTAAAAAGTACAGAAATTGAGGTTTTGCAATATAATTGTGTTGAAAAGCTCCTAATCAATTACATGAACTCCTAAAATTTGATTAAAACTTGTTTTGCGGTCCTTTTTGTAGAGGTTTCGGACGAGCGAGTCGAAATGGGCCTTTCAATGGACCCGTTGGAATTTTAACTGAGTAAAAAGTACAAAAATTGAGGTTTTGCAATATAATTGTGTTTAAAAGCTCCTAATCAATTATTTGAACTCCTAATATTTGATTAAAACTTGTTTTGCAGTCCTTTTAGTAGAGGTTTCGGACGAGCGGGTCGAAATGGGCCTTTCAATGGACCCGTTGGAATTTTAACTGAGTAAAAAGTATAGAAATTGAGGTTTTGCAATATAATTGTGTTGACAGGCTCCTAATCAATTATTTGAACTCCAAATATTTGAATAAAACATTTTTGCAGTCCTTTTTGTAGAGGTTTCGGACGAGCAGGTCTAAATGGGCCTTTCAATGGACCCGTTGGAATTTTAATTGAGTAAAAAGTACAGAAATTCAGGTTTTGCAATATAATTGTGTTGAAAAGCTCCTAATCAATTATTTGAACTCCTAATATTTGAATAAAACATTTTTGCGATCCTTTTTGTAGAGGTTTCGGGTGAGCAGGTCTAAATGGGCCTTTCAATGGACCCGTTGAAATTTTAACTAAGTAAAAAGTACAGAAATTGGGGTTTTGCAATATAATTGTGTTGAAAAGCTCCTAATCAATTATTTGAACTCCTAATATTTGAATAAAACATTTTTGCGGTCCTTTTTTTAGAGGTTTCAGACGAGTAGGTCTAAATAGGCCTTTCAATGGACCCGTTGGAATTTTAACTGAGTAAAAAGTACAAAAATTGAGGTTTTGCAATATAATTGTGTTGAAAAGCTCCTAATCAATTATTTGAACTCCTAATATTTGAATAAAACATTTTTGCGGTCCTTTTTGTAGAGGTTTCGGACGAGCAGGTCGAAATGAGCATTTCAATGGACCCGTTGTAATTTTAACTGAGTAAAAAGTACAGAAATTGAGGTTTTGCAATATAATTGTGTCAAGAAGCTCCTAATCAATTATTTGAACTCATAATATTTGAATAAAACATTTTTGCGATCCTTTTTGTAGAGGTTTCGGACGAGCAGGTCTAAATGGGCCTTTTAATGGACCCGTTGGAATTTTAATTGAGTAAAAAGTACAGAAATTGAGGTTTTGCAATATAATTATGTTCAAAAGCTCCTAATCAATTATTTGAACTCCTAATATTTGAATAAAACATTTTTGCGATCCTTTTTGTAGAGGTTTCGGACGAGCAGGTCTAAATGGGCCTTTCAATGGACCCGTTGGAATTTTAACTGAGTAAAATGTACAGAAATTGAGGTTTTGCAATATAATTGTGTTGAAGAGCTCCTAATCAATTACATGAACTCCAATAATTTGATTAAAACTTGTTTTGTAGTCCTTTTTGTAGAGGTTCGGACGAGCGGGTCGAAATGGGCCTTTCAATGGACCCGTTAGAATTTTAACTGAGTAAAAAGTACAGAAATTGAGGTTTTGCAATATAATTGTGTTCAAAAGCTCCTAATCAATTATTTGAACTCCTAATATTTGAATAAAACATTTTTACGATCCTTTTTGTAGAGGTTTCGGACGAGCAGGTCTAAATGGACCCGTTGGAATTTTAATTGAGTAAAAAGTACAGAAATTGAGGTTTTGCAATATAATTGTGTTCAAAAGCACCTAATCAATTATTTGAACTCCTAGTATTTGAATAAAACATTTTTGCGGTCCTTTTTGTAGAGATTTCGTACGAGCAGGTCGAAATAGGCCTTTCAATGGACCCGTTGGAATTTTAACTGAGTAAAAAGTACAGAAATTGAGGTTTTGCAATATAATTGTGATGAAAAGCTCCTAATCAATTATTTGAACTCCTAGTATTTGACTAAAACATTTTTGCGATACTTTTTGAAGAGGTTTGGGACAAGCAGGTCTAAATGGCCTTTCAATGGACCCGTTGGAATTTTAACTGAGTAAAAAGTACAGAAATTGAGGTTTTGCAATATAATTGTGATGAAAAGCTCCTAATCAATTATTTGAACTCCTAATATTTGATTAAAACTTGTTTTACAGTCCTTTTTGTAGAGGTTTCGGACAAGCGGGTCGAAATGGGCCTTTCAATGGACCCGTTGGAATTTTAACTGAGTAACAAGCACAGAAATTGCGGTTTTGCAATATAATTGTGTGTAAAAGCTCCTAATCAATTACATGAACTCGTAAAATTTGATTAAAACTTGTTTTGCAGTCCTTTTGTAGAGGTTTCGGAGGAGCAGGTCTAAATGGGCCTTTCAATGGACCCGTTGGAATTTTAACTGAGTAACAAGTACAGAAATTCAGGTTTTGCAATATAATTGTGTTGAAAAGCTCCTAATCAATTATTTCAACTCCTAATATTTGAATAAAACATTTTTGCGGTCCTTTTTGTAGAGGTTTCGGACGAGCAGGTCGAAATGGGCATTTCAATGGTCCCGTTGTAATTTTTTTTTGAAGAAAGCTAAGGTGATTACAAGTAGTATCTGCTCTAAATATACTCTCCACCATTTGACAATGAACGCTCAATCACCCTGCTGCAGCTGCTGGTGCTCGAACCCGTGTCCACTAGGAACAACAACCGTTCCCTTAACCACTGAGACAAGTTGGTTCGTGCTCCCGTTGTAATTTTAACTGAGTAAAAAGTACAAAAATTGAGGTTTTGCAATATAATTGTGTTGTAAAGCTCCTAATCAATTATTTGAACTCCTAATATTTGAATAAAACATTTTTGCGGTTCTTTTTGTAGAGGTTTCGGACGAGCATGTCGAAATGGGCATTTCAATGGACCCGTTGGAATTTTAATTGAGTAAAAAGTACAGAAATTGAGGTTTTGCAATATAATTGTGTTGAAAAGCTCCTAATCAATTATTTGAACTCATAATATTTGAATAAAACCTTTTTGCGGTCCTTTTTGTAGAGGTTTCGGATGAGCAGGTCTAAATGGGCCTTTCAATGGACCCGTTGGAATTTTAACTGAGTAAAAAGTACAGAAATTGAGGTTTTGAAATATAATTGTGTTGAAAAGCTCCTAATCAATTATTTGAACTCCTAATATTTGAATAAAACATTTTTGCGGTCCTTTTTGTAGAGGTTTCGAATGAGCAGGTCTAAATGGGCCTTTTAATGGACCCGTTGGAATTTTAACTGAGTAAAAAGTACATAAATTGAGGTTTTGCAATATAATTGTGTTGAAAAGCTCCTAATCAATTATTTTAACTCCAAATATTTGAATAAAACATTTTTGCGGTCCTTTTTGTAGTGGTTTCGGACGAGCAGGTCTAAATGGGCCTTTCAATGAACCCGTTGGAATTTTAACTGAGTAAAAAGTACAGAAATTGAGGTTTTGCAATATTATTGTGTTGAAAAGCTCCTAATCAATTACATGAACTCCTAAAATTTGATTAAAACTTGTTTTGCGGTCCTTTTTGTAGAGGTTTCGGACGAGCGGGTCGAAATGGGCCTTTCAATGGACCCGTTGGAATTTTAACTGAGTAAAAAGTATAGAAATTGAGGTTTTGCAATATAATTGGGTTGAAAAGCTCCTAATCAATTATTTGAACTCCTAATATTTGAATAAAACATTTTTGTGGTGCTTTTTGTAGAGGTTTCGGAGGAGCAGGTCTAAATGGGCCTTTCAATGGATCCGTTGGAATTTTAACTGAGTAAAAAGTACAGAAATTGAGGTTTCGCAATATAATTATGTTGAATAGCTCCTAATAAATTACATGAACTCCTAAAATTTGATTAAAACTTGTTTTGCGGTCCTTTTTGTAGAGGTTTCGGACGAGCGGGTCGAAATGGTCCTTTCAATTGACCTGTTGGAATTTTAACTAAGTAAAAAGTACAGAAATTGAGGTTTTGCAATATAATTGTGTTGAAAAGCTCCTAATCAATTACATGAACTCCTAAAATTTGATTAAAACTTGTTTTGCGGTCCTTTTTGTAGAGGTTTCGGACGAGCGGGTCGAAATGGGCCTTTTAATGGACCCGTTGGAATTTTAACTGAGTAAAAAGTACAGAAATTGAGGTTTTGCAATATAATTGTGTTGAAAAGCACCTAATCAATTATTTGAACTCCTAATATTTGATTAAAACTTGTTTTGCGGTCTTTTTTGTAGAGGTTACGGACGAGCGGGTCGAAATGGGCCTTTCAATGGACCCGTTGAAATTTTAACTGATTAAAAAGTACAGAAAATGAGGTTTTGCAATATAATTGTTTTGAAGAGCTCCTAATCAATTACATGAACTCCTATAATTTGATTAAAACTTGTTTTGCAGTTCTTATTGGAGAGGTTCGGACGAGCGGGTCGAAATGGGCCTTTCAATGGACCCGTTGGAATTTTAACTGAGTAAAAAGTTCAGAAATTGAGATTTCGCAATATAATTAGGTTGAAAAGCTCCTAATCAATTACATGAACTCCTAAAATTTGTTTAAAACTTGTTTTGCGGTCCTTTTTGTAAAGGTTTTGGACGAGCGGGTCGAAATGGGCCTTTCAATGGACCCGTTGGAATTTTAACTAAGTAAAAAGTACAGAAATTGAGGTTTTGCAATATAATTGTGTTCAAAAGCTCCTAATCGATTATTTGAAGTCCTAGTATTTGAATAAAACATTTCTGTGATACTTTTTGTAGAGGTTTCGGACGAGCAGCTCTAAATGGGCCTTTCAATGGACCCGTTGGAATTTTAAATGAGTAAAAAGTACAGAAATTGAGGTTTTGCAATATAATTGTGTTGAAAAGCTCCTAATCAATTACATGAACTCCTAAAATTTGATTAAAACTTGTTTTGCAGTCCTTTTTGTAGAGGTTTCGGACGAGCGGGTCGAAATGGGCCTTTCAATGGACCCGTTGGAATTTTAACTGAGTAACAAGTACAGATATTGAGGTTTCGCAATATGATTATGTTGAAAAGCTCCTAATAAATTACATGAACTCCTAAAATTTGATTAAAACATGTTTTGCGGTCCTTTTTGTAGTGGTTTCGGACGAGCGGGTCGAAATGGGCCTTTCAATGGACCCGTTGGAATTTTAACTAAGTAAAAAGTACAAAAATTGAGGTTTTGCAATATAATTGTGTTCAAAAGCTCCTAATCAATTATTTGAACTCCTAGTATTTGAATAAAACATTTTTGCGATACTTTTTGTAGAGGTTTCGGACAAGCAGGTCTAAATGGGCATTTCAATGGACCCGTTGGAATTTTAACTGAGTAAAAAGTACAGAAATTGAGGTTTTGCAATATAATTGTGTTGAAAATCTCCTAATATTTATCTGAACTCCTAATATTGGATTAAAACTTGTTTTATAGTCCTTTTTGTAGAGGTTTCGGACGAGCGGGTCGAAATGGGCCTTTAAATGGACCCGTTGAAATTTTAACTGAGTAAAAAGTACAGAAATTGAGGTTTTGCAATATAATTGTGGTTAAAAGCTCCTAATCAATTACATGAACTCCTAAAATTTGATTAAAACTTGTTTTGCGGTCCTTTTTGTAGAGGTTTCGGACGAGCGGGTCGAAATGGGCCTTTCAATGAACCCGTTGGAATTTTAACTGAGTAAAAAGTACATAAATTGAGGTTTCGCAATATAATTATGTTGAAAAGCTCCTAATCAATTACATGAACTCCTAAAATTTGATTAAAACCTGTTTTGCGGTCCTTTTTGTAGAGGTTTCGGACGAGCCGGGCGAAATGGGCCTTTCAATGGACCCGTTGGAATTTTAACTGAGTAAAAAGTACAGAAATTGAGGTTTTGCAATATAATTGTGTTGAAAAGCACCTAATCAATTATTTGAACTCCTAATATTTGAATAAAACATTTTGTTGAAAAGCTCCTAATCAATTACATGAACTCCTAAATTTGAATAAAACATTTTTGCGATCCTTTTTGTAGAGGTTTTGGAGGAGCAGGTCTAATGGGCCTTTCAATGGACCCGTTGGAATTTTAACTGAGTAAAAAGTACAGAAATTGAGGTTTCGCAATATAATTATGTTGAAAATCTCCTAATCAATTACATGAACTCCTAAAATTTGTTTAAAACTTGTTTTGCGGTCCTTTTTGTAAAGGTTTAAGACGAGCGGGTCGAAATGGGCCTTTCAATGGACCCGTTGGAATTTAAACTAAGTAAAAAGTACAGAAATTGAGGTTTTGCAATATAATTGTGTTGAAAAGCTCCTAATCAATTATTTGAACTCCTAGTATTTGAATAAATCATTTCTGCGATACTTTTTGTAGAGGTTTCAGACGAGCAGGTCTAAATGGGCCTTTCAATGGACCCGTTGGAATTTTAACTGAGTAAAAAGTATAGAAATTGAGGTTTTGCAATATAATTGTGTTGAAAAGCTCCTAATCAATTACATGAACTCCTAAAATTTGATTAAAACTTGTTTTGCGGTCCTTTTTGTAGTGGTTTCGGACGAGCGAGTCCAAATAGGCCTTTCAATGGACCCGTTGGAATTTTAACTGAGTTAAAAGTACAGATATTGAGGTTTTGCAATATAATTATGTTGAAAAGCTCCTAATCAATTACATTACTCCTAAAATTTGATTAAAACTTGTTTTGCGGTCCTTTTTGTAGAGGTTTCAGACAAGCAGGTCTAAATGGGCCTTTCAATGGACCCGTTGGAATTTTAACTGAGTAAAAAGTACAGAAATTGAGGTTTTGCAATATAATTGTGTTGAAAAGCTCCTAATCAATTATTTGAACTCCTAATATTGGATTAAAACTTGTTTTACAGTCCTTTTTGTAGAGGTTTCAGACGAGCGGGTCGAAATGGGCCTTTCAATGGACCCGTTGAAATTTTAACTAAGTAAAAAGTACAGAAATTGAGGTTTTGCAATATAATTGTGTTGAAAAGCTCCTAATCAATTATATGAACTCCTAGAATTTGATTAAAACTTGTTTTGCGGTCCTTTTTGTAGAGGTTTCGGACGAGCGGGTCGAAATGGGCCTTTCAATGGACCCGTTGGAATTTTAACTGCGTAAAAAGTACGGAAATTGAGGTTTCGCAATATAATTATGTTGAAAAGCTCCTAATCAATTACATGAACTCCTCAAATTTGCTTAAAACTTGTTTTACGGTCCTTTTTGTAAAGGTTTCGGACGAGCGTGTCGAAATGGGCCTTTCAATGGACCCGTTGGAATTTTAACTAAGTAAAAAGTACAGAAATTGAGGTTTTGCAATATAATTGTGTTCAAAAGCTCCTAATCAATTATTTGAAATCCTATTATTTGAATAAAACATTTTTGCGATACTTTTTGTAGATGTTTCGGACGAGTTGGTCTAAATGGGCCTTTCAATGGACCCGTTGGAATTTTAACTGAGTAAAAAGTACAGAAATTGAGGTTTTGCAATATAATTGTGTTGAAAAGCTCCTAATCAATTACATGAACTCCTAAAATTTTATTAAAACTTGTTTTGCAGTCCTTTTTGTAGAGGTTTCGACGAGCGGGTCGAAATGGGCCTCTCAATGGACCCGTTGGAATTTTAACTAAGTAAAAAGTACAGAAATTGAGGTTTCGCAATATAATTATGTTGAAAAGCTCCTAATCAATTACATGAACTCCTAAAATTTGATTAAAACTTGTTTTGCGGTCCTTTTTGTAGAGGTTTCGGACGAGCGGGTCGAAATGGGCCTTTCAATGGACCCGTTGGAATTTTAACTGAGTAAAAAGTACAGAAATTGAGGTTTTGCAATATAATTGTGTTGAAAAGCACCTAATCAATTATTTGAACTCCTAATATTTGATTAAAACTTGTTTTACAGTCCTTTTTGTAAAGATTTCGGACGAGCGGGTCGAAATGGGCCTTTCAATAGACCCGTTGGTATATTAACTGAGTAGCAAGTACAGAAATTGCAGTTTTGAAATATAATTGTGTTGAAAAGCTCCTAATCAATTATTTGAACTCCTAATATTTGATTAAAACTTGTTTTGCGGTCCTTTTTGTAGAGGTTTCGGATGAGCAGGTCTAAATGGGACTTTCAATGCACCCGTTAGAATTTTAACCAAGTAAAAAGTACAGAAATTGCGATTTTCCAATATAATTGTTTCGAAAAGCTCCTAATCAATTACATGAACTCCTAAAATTTGATTAAAACTTGTTTTGCGGTCCTTTTTGTAGAGGTTTCGGATGAGCAGGTCGAAATGGGCATTTCAATGGTCCCGTTGTAATTTTAACTAAGTAAAAAGTACAGAAATTGAAGTTTTGCAATATAATTGTGTTGAAAAGTTCCTAATCAATTATTTGAACTCCTAATATTTGAATAAAATATTTTTGCGATTCTTTTTGTGGAGGTTTCGGACGAGCATGTCGAAATGGGCATTTCAATGGACCCGTTGGAATTTTAATTGAGTAAAAAGTACATAAATTGAGGTTTTGCAATATAATTGTGTTGAAAAGCTCCTAATCAATTATTTGAACTCCTAATATTTGAATAAAACCTTTTTGCGGTCCTTTTTGTAGAGGTTTCAGACGAGTAGGTCTAAATGGGCCTTTCAATAGACCCGTTGGAATTTTAACTGAGTAAAAAGTACAGAAATTGAGGTTTTGCAATATAATTGTGTTGAGAAGCTCCTAGTAAATTATTTGAACTCCTAATATTTGAATAAAACATTTTTGCGGTCATTTTTGTAGAGGTTTCGAATGAGCAGGTCTAAATGGGTCTTTTAATGGACCCGTTGGAATTTTAACTGAGTAAAAAGTATAGAAATTGAGGTTTTGCAATATAATTGTGTTGAAAAGCTCCTAATCAATTATTTGAACTCCCAATATTTGAATAAAACATTTTTGCGGTCCTTTTTGTAGAGGTTTCGGAGGAGCAGGTCTAAATGGGCCTTTCAATGGACCCGTTAGAATTTTAACTGAGTAAAAAGTACAGAAATTGAGGTTTTGCAATATAATTGTGTTGAAAAGCTCCTAATCAATTACATGAACTCCTAAATTTTGATTAAAACTTGTTTTGCGGTCCTTTTTGTAGAGGTTTCGGACGAGCGGGTCGAAATGGGCCTTTCAATGGACCCGTTGGAATTTTAACTGAGTAAAAAGTACAGATATTGAGGTTTCGCAATATGATTATGTTGAAAAGCTCCTAATCAAATACATGAACTCCTAAAATTTGATTAAAACTTGTTTTGCGGTCCTTTTTGTAGAGGTTTCGGACGAGCGGGTCGAAATGGGCCTTTCAATGGACCCGTTGGAATTTTAACTAATTAAAAAGTACAGAAATTGAGGTTTCGAAATATAATTGTGTTGAAAAGCTCCTAATCAATTATTTGAACTCCTAATATTTGAATAAAACATTTTTGCGGTCCTTTTTGTAGAGGTTTCGGACGAGCAGGTCTAAATAGGCCTTTCAATGGACCCGTTGGAATTTTAACTGAGTAAAAAGTTCAAAAATTGAGGTTTTGCAATATAATTATGTTGAAAAGCTCCTAATCAATTATTTGAACTCCTAATATTTAAATAAAACATTTTTGCGTTCCTTTTTGTAGAGGTTTCAGACGAGCAGGTCGAAATGGGCATTTCACTGGACCCGTTGTAATTTTAACTGAGTAAAAAGTACAGAAATTGAGGTTTTGCAATATAATTGTGTTGAAAAGCTCCTAATCAATTATTCGAACTCCTAATATTTGAATAAAACATTTTTGCGATTCTTTTTGTAGAGGTTTCGGACGAGCATGTCGAAATGGGCATTTCAATGGACCCGTTGGAATTTTAATTGCGTAAAAAGTACATAAATTGAGGTTTTGCAATATAATTGTGTTGAAAAGCTCCTAATCAATTATTTTAACTCCTAATTTTTGATTAAAACTTGTTTTGCAGTCCTTTTTGTAGAGGTTTCGGACGAGCGGGTCGAAATGGGCCTTTCAATGGACCCGTTGGAATTTTAACTGAGTAAAAAGTACAGAAATTGAGGTTTTGCAATATAATTGTGATCAAAAGCTCCTAATCAATTACATGAACTCCTAAAATTTGATTAAAACTTGTTTTGCAGTCCTTTTTGTAGTGGTTTCGGACGACCGGGTCGAAATGGGCCTTTCAATGGACCTGTTGGAATTTTAACTGAGTAAAAAGTACAGAAATTGAGGTTTTGCAATATAATTGTGTTGAAAAGCTCCTAATTAATTATTTGAACTCCTAATATTTGAATAAAACATTTTTGCGGTCCTTTTTGTAAAGGTTTCGGAGGAGCAGGTCTAAATGGGCCTTTCAATGGACCCGTTGGAATTTTAACTGAGTAAAAAGTACAGAAATTGAGGTTCTGCAATATAATTGTGTTGAAAAGCTCCTAATCAATTATTTGAACTCCTAATAATTGATTAAAACTTGTTTTGCAGTCCTTTTTGTAGAGGTTTCGGACGAGCGGGTCGAAATGGGCCTTTCAATGGACCCGTTGAAATTTTAACTGAGTAAAAAGTACAGAAATTGAGGTTTTGCAATATAATTGTGTTGAAAAGCTCCTAATCAATTACATGAACTCCTAATATTTGAATAAAACATTTTTGCGGTCCTTTTTGTAAAGGTTTCGGAGGAGCAGGTCTAAATGGGCCTTTCAATGGACCCGTTGGAATTTTAACTGAGTAAAAAGTACATAAATTGAGGTTTTGCAATATAATTGTGTTGAAAAGCTCCTAATCAATTACATGAACTCCTAAAATTTTATTAAAACTTGTTTTGCAGTCCTTTTTGTAGAGGTTTCGGACGAGCGGGTCGAAATGGGCCTTTCAATGGACCCGTTGGAATTTTAACTGAGTAAAAAATACAGAAATTGAGGTTTTGCAATATAATTCTGTTCAAAAGCTCCTAATCAATTATTTGAACTCCTAGTATTTGAATAAAACATTTTTGCGGTCCTTTTTGTAGAGGTTTCGGACGAGCGGGTCGAAATGGGCCTTTCAATGGACCCGTTGGAACCTTAACTGAGTAAAAAGTACAGAAATTGAGGTTTTGCAATATATTTGTGTTGAAAAGCTCCTAATCAATTCTTTGAACTCCTAATATTTGAATAAAACATTTTTGCGTTCCTTTTTGTAGAGGTTTCGGACGAGCGGGTCGAAATGGGCCTTTCAATGGACCCGTTGGAATTTTAACTGAGTAAAAAGTACAGAAATTGAGGTTTTGCAATATAATTCTGTTGAAAAGCTCCTGATCAATTATTTGATCTCCTAATATTTGAATAAAACAATTTTCCAGTCCATTTTGTAGAGGTTTCGGACGAGCAGGTCTAAATCGGCATTTCAATGGACCCGTTGTAATTTTAACAGAGTAAAAAGTACAGAAATTGAGGTTTTGCAATATAATTGTGTTGAAAAGATCCTAATAAATTATTTGATCTCGTAATATTTGAATATAACATTTTTGTGATCCTTTTTGTAGAGGTTTCGGACGAGCAGGTCTAAATGGGCCTTTCAATGGACCTGTTGGAATTTTAACTGAGTAAAAAGTACCGAAATTGAGGTTATGCAATATAATTGTGTTGAAAAGCTCCTAATCAATTACATGAACTCCTAAAATTTGATTAAAACTTGTTTTGCGGTCCTTTTTGTAGAGCTTTCAGACGAGCGGGTCGAAATGGGCCTTTCAATGGACCCGTTGGAATTTTAACTGAGTAAAAAGTACATAAATTGAGGTTTTGCAATATAATTGTGTTGAAAAGCTCCTAATCAAATTACATGAACTCCTAAAATTTTATTAAAACTTGTTTTGCAGTCCTTTTTGTAGAGGTTTCGGACGAGCGGGTCGAAATGGGCCTTTCAATGGACCCGTTGGAATTTTAACTAAGTAAAAAGTATAGAAATTGAGGTTTTGCAAAATAATTGTGTTGAAAAGCTCATAATCAATTATTTGAACTCCTAATATTTTATTAAAACTTGTTTTGCAGTCCTTTTTGCAGAGGTTTCAGACGAGCGGGTCGAAATGGGCATTTCAATGGACCCGTTGTAATTTTAACTGAGTAAAAAGTACAGAAATTGAGGTTTTGCAATATAATTGTGTTGAAAAGCTTGTAATTAATTATTTGAACTCCTAATATTTCAATAAAACATTTTTGCAATCCTTTTTGTAGAGGTTTCGGACGAGCAGGTCAAAATGGGTATTTCAATGGACCCGTTGGAATTTTAACTAAGTAAAAAGTACAGAAATTGAGGTTTTGCAATATAATTGTGTTGAAAAGCTCCTAATCAATTATTTGAACTCCTAATATTTGATTAAAACTTGTTTTGCAGTCCTTTTTGTAAAGGTTGCGGACGAGCGGGTCTAAATGGGCCTTTCCATGGACCCGTTGGAATTTTAACTGAGTAAAAAGTACAGAAATTGAGGTTTTGCAATATAATTGTGTTGAAAAGCTCCTAATCAATTACATGAACTCCTAAAATTTGATTAAAACTTGTTTTGCAGTCCTTTTTGTAGAGGTTTCGGACGAGCGGGTCGAAATGGGCCTTTCAATGGACCCGTTGGAATTTTAACTGAGTAAAAAGTACAGAAATTGAGGTTTTGCAATATAATTGTGTTGAAAAGCTCCTAATCAATTATTTGAACTCCTAATATTTGATTAAAACTTGTTTTACAGTCCTTTTTGTAAAGATTTTGGACGAGCGGGTCGAAATGGGCCTTTCAATGGACCCGTTGGTATATTAACTGAGTAGCAAGTACAGAAATTGCAGTTTTGAAATATAATTGTGTTGAAAAGCTCCTAATCAATTATTTGAACTCCTAATATTTGATTAAAACTTGTTTTGCGGTCCTTTTTGTAGAGGTTTCGGATGAGCAGGTCTAAATGGGACTTTCAATGCACCCGTTAGAATTTTAACCAAGTAAAAAGTACAGAAATTGCGATTTTCCAATATAATTGTTTCGAAAAGCTCCTAATCAATTACATGAACTCCTAAAATTTGATTAAAACTTGTTTTGCGGTCCTTTTTGTAGAGGTTTCGGATGAGCAGGTCGAAATGGGCATTTCAATGGTCCCGTTGTAATTTTAACTAAGTAAAAAGTACAGAAATTGAAGTTTTGCAATATAATTGTGTTGAAAAGTTCCTAATCAATTATTTGAACTCCTAATATTTGAATAAAATATTTTTGCGATTCTTTTTGTGGAGGTTTCGGACGAGCATGTCGAAATGGGCATTTCAATGGACCCGTTGGAATTTTAATTGAGTAAAAAGTACATAAATTGAGGTTTTGCAATATAATTGTGTTGAAAAGCTCCTAATCAATTATTTGAACTCCTAATATTTGAATAAAACCTTTTTGCGGTCCTTTTTGTAGAGGTTTCAGACGAGTAGGTCTAAATGGGCCTTTCAATAGACCCGTTGGAATTTTAACTGAGTAAAAAGTACAGAAATTGAGGTTTTGCAATATAATTGTGTTGAGAAGCTCCTAATCAATTACATGAACTCCTAAAATTTGATTAAAACTTGTTTTGCAGTCCTTTTTGTAGAGGTTTCGGACGAGCGGGTCGAAATGGGCCTTTCAATGGACCCGTTGGAATTTTAACTGAGTAAAAAGTACAGAAATTGAGGTTTTGCAATATAATTGTGTTGAAAAGCTCCTAATCAATTATTTGAACTCCTAATATTTGATTAAAACTTGTTTTACAGTCCTTTTTGTAAAGATTTCGGACGAGCGGGTCGAAATGGGCCTTTCAATGGACCCGTTGGTATATTAACTGAGTAGCAAGTACAGAAATTGCAGTTTTGAAATATAATTGTGTTGAAAAGCTCCTAATCAATTATTTGAACTCCTAATATTTGATTAAAACTTGTTTTGCGGTCCTTTTTGTAGAGGTTTCGGATGAGCAGGTCTAAATGGGACTTTCAATGCACCCGTTAGAATTTTAACCAAGTAAAAAGTACAGAAATTGCGATTTTCCAATATAATTGTTTCGAAAAGCTCCTAATCAATTACATGAACTCCTAAAATTTGATTAAAACTTGTTTTGCGGTCCTTTTTGTAGAGGTTTCGGATGAGCAGGTCGAAATGGGCATTTCAATGGTCCCGTTGTAATTTTAACTAAGTAAAAAGTACAGAAATTGAAGTTTTGCAATATAATTGTGTTGAAAAGTTCCTAATCAATTATTTGAACTCCTAATATTTGAATAAAATATTTTTGCGATTCTTTTTGTGGAGGTTTCGGACGAGCATGTCGAAATGGGCATTTCAATGGACCCGTTGGAATTTTAATTGAGTAAAAAGTACATAAATTGAGGTTTTGCAATATAATTGTGTTGAAAAGCTCCTAATCAATTATTTGAACTCCTAATATTTGAATAAAACCTTTTTGCGGTCCTTTTTGTAGAGGTTTCAGACGAGTAGGTCTAAATGGGCCTTTCAATAGACCCGTTGGAATTTTAACTGAGTAAAAAGTACAGAAATTGAGGTTTTGCAATATAATTGTGTTGAGAAGCTCCTAGTAAATTATTTGAACTCCTAATATTTGAATAAAACATTTTTGCGGTCATTTTTGTAGAGGTTTCGAATGAGCAGGTCTAAATGGGTCTTTTAATGGACCCGTTGGAATTTTAACTGAGTAAAAAGTATAGAAATTGAGGTTTTGCAATATAATTGTGTTGAAAAGCTCCTAATCAATTATTTGAACTCCCAATATTTGAATAAAACATTTTTGCGGTCCTTTTTGTAGAGGTTTCGGAGGAGCAGGTCTAAATGGGCCTTTCAATGGACCCGTTAGAATTTTAACTGAGTAAAAAGTACAGAAATTGAGGTTTTGCAATATAATTGTGTTGAAAAGCTCCTAATCAATTACATGAACTCCTAAATTTTGATTAAAACTTGTTTTGCGGTCCTTTTTGTAGAGGTTTCGGACGAGCGGGTCGAAATGGGCCTTTCAATGGACCCGTTGGAATTTTAACTGAGTAAAAAGTACAGATATTGAGGTTTCGCAATATGATTATGTTGAAAAGCTCCTAATCAAATACATGAACTCCTAAAATTTGATTAAAACTTGTTTTGCGGTCCTTTTTGTAGAGGTTTCGGACGAGCGGGTCGAAATGGGCCTTTCAATGGACCCGTTGGAATTTTAACTAATTAAAAAGTACAGAAATTGAGGTTTCGAAATATAATTGTGTTGAAAAGCTCCTAATCAATTATTTGAACTCCTAATATTTGAATAAAACATTTTTGCGGTCCTTTTTGTAGAGGTTTCGGACGAGCAGGTCTAAATAGGCCTTTCAATGGACCCGTTGGAATTTTAACTGAGTAAAAAGTTCAAAAATTGAGGTTTTGCAATATAATTATGTTGAAAAGCTCCTAATCAATTATTTGAACTCCTAATATTTAAATAAAACATTTTTGCGTTCCTTTTTGTAGAGGTTTCGGACGAGCAGGTCGAAATGGGCATTTCACTGGACCCGTTGTAATTTTAACTGAGTAAAAAGTACAGAAATTGAGGTTTTGCAATATAATTGTGTTGAAAAGCTCCTAATCAATTATTCGAACTCCTAATATTTGAATAAAACATTTTTGCGATTCTTTTTGTAGAGGTTTCGGACGAGCATGTCGAAATGGGCATTTCAATGGACCCGTTGGAATTTTAATTGCGTAAAAAGTACATAAATTGAGGTTTTGCAATATAATTGTGTTGAAAAGCTCCTAATCAATTATTTTAACTCCTAATTTTTGATTAAAACTTGTTTTGCAGTCCTTTTTGTAGAGGTTTCGGACGAGCGGGTCGAAATGGGCCTTTCAATGGACCCGTTGGAATTTTAACTGAGTAAAAAGTACAGAAATTGAGGTTTTGCAATATAATTGTGATCAAAAGCTCCTAATCAATTACATGAACTCCTAAAATTTGATTAAAACTTGTTTTGCAGTCCTTTTTGTAGTGGTTTCGGACGACCGGGTCGAAATGGGCCTTTCAATGGACCTGTTGGAATTTTAACTGAGTAAAAAGTACAGAAATTGAGGTTTTGCAATATAATTGTGTTGAAAAGCTCCTAATTAATTATTTGAACTCCTAATATTTGAATAAAACATTTTTGCGGTCCTTTTTGTAAAGGTTTCGGAGGAGCAGGTCTAAATGGGCCTTTCAATGGACCCGTTGGAATTTTAACTGAGTAAAAAGTACAGAAATTGAGGTTCTGCAATATAATTGTGTTGAAAAGCTCCTAATCAATTATTTGAACTCCTAATAATTGATTAAAACTTGTTTTGCAGTCCTTTTTGTAGAGGTTTCGGACGAGCGGGTCGAAATGGGCCTTTCAATGGACCCGTTGAAATTTTAACTGAGTAAAAAGTACAGAAATTGAGGTTTTGCAATATAATTGTGTTGAAAAGCTCCTAATCAATTACATGAACTCCTAATATTTGAATAAAACATTTTTGCGGTCCTTTTTGTAAAGGTTTCGGAGGAGCAGGTCTAAATGGGCCTTTCAATGGACCCGTTGGAATTTTAACTGAGTAAAAAGTACATAAATTGAGGTTTTGCAATATAATTGTGTTGAAAAGCTCCTAATCAATTACATGAACTCCTAAAATTTTATTAAAACTTGTTTTGCAGTCCTTTTTGTAGAGGTTTCGGACGAGCGGGTCGAAATGGGCCTTTCAATGGACCCGTTGGAATTTTAACTGAGTAAAAAATACAGAAATTGAGGTTTTGCAATATAATTCTGTTCAAAAGCTCCTAATCAATTATTTGAACTCCTAGTATTTGAATAAAACATTTTTGCGGTCCTTTTTGTAGAGGTTTCGGACGAGCGGGTCGAAATGGGCCTTTCAATGGACCCGTTGGAACCTTAACTGAGTAAAAAGTACAGAAATTGAGGTTTTGCAATATATTTGTGTTGAAAAGCTCCTAATCAATTCTTTGAACTCCTAATATTTGAATAAAACATTTTTGCGTTCCTTTTTGTAGAGGTTTCGGACGAGCGGGTCGAAATGGGCCTTTCAATGGACCCGTTGGAATTTTAACTGAGTAAAAAGTACAGAAATTGAGGTTTTGCAATATAATTCTGTTGAAAAGCTCCTGATCAATTATTTGATCTCCTAATATTTGAATAAAACAATTTTCCAGTCCATTTTGTAGAGGTTTCGGACGAGCAGGTCTAAATCGGCATTTCAATGGACCCGTTGTAATTTTAACAGAGTAAAAAGTACAGAAATTGAGGTTTTGCAATATAATTGTGTTGAAAAGATCCTAATAAATTATTTGATCTCGTAATATTTGAATATAACATTTTTGTGATCCTTTTTGTAGAGGTTTCGGACGAGCAGGTCTAAATGGGCCTTTCAATGGACCTGTTGGAATTTTAACTGAGTAAAAAGTACCGAAATTGAGGTTATGCAATATAATTGTGTTGAAAAGCTCCTAATCAATTACATGAACTCCTAAAATTTGATTAAAACTTGTTTTGCGGTCCTTTTTGTAGAGCTTTCAGACGAGCGGGTCGAAATGGGCCTTTCAATGGACCCGTTGGAATTTTAACTGAGTAAAAAGTACATAAATTGAGGTTTTGCAATATAATTGTGTTGAAAAGCTCCTAATCAATTACATGAACTCCTAAAATTTTATTAAAACTTGTTTTGCAGTCCTTTTTGTAGAGGTTTCGGACGAGCGGGTCGAAATGGGCCTTTCAATGGACCCGTTGGAATTTTAACTAAGTAAAAAGTATAGAAATTGAGGTTTTGCAAAATAATTGTGTTGAAAAGCTCATAATCAATTATTTGAACTCCTAATATTTTATTAAAACTTGTTTTGCAGTCCTTTTTGCAGAGGTTTCAGACGAGCGGGTCGAAATGGGCATTTCAATGGACCCGTTGTAATTTTAACTGAGTAAAAAGTACAGAAATTGAGGTTTTGCAATATAATTGTGTTGAAAAGCTTGTAATTAATTATTTGAACTCCTAATATTTCAATAAAACATTTTTGCAATCCTTTTTGTAGAGGTTTCGGACGAGCAGGTCAAAATGGGTATTTCAATGGACCCGTTGGAATTTTAACTAAGTAAAAAGTACAGAAATTGAGGTTTTGCAATATAATTGTGTTGAAAAGCTCCTAATCAATTATTTGAACTCCTAATATTTGATTAAAACTTGTTTTGCAGTCCTTTTTGTAAAGGTTGCGGACGAGCGGGTCTAAATGGGCCTTTCCATGGACCCGTTGGAATTTTAACTGAGTAAAAAGTACAGAAATTGAGGTTTTGCAATATAATTGTGTTGAAAAGCTCCTAATCAATTACATGAACTCCTAAAATTTGATTAAAACTTGTTTTGCAGTCCTTTTTGTAGAGGTTTCGGACGAGCGGGTCGAAATGGGCCTTTCAATGGACCCGTTGGAATTTTAACTGAGTAAAAAGTACAGAAATTGAGGTTTTGCAATATAATTGTGTTGAAAAGCTCCTAATCAATTATTTGAACTCCTAATATTTGATTAAAACTTGTTTTGCAGTCCTTTTTGCAGAGGTTTCGGACGAGCGGGTCGAAATGGTCCTTTCAATGGACCCGTTGGAATTTTAACTCAGTAAAAAGTACAGAAATTGAGGTTTTGCAATATAATTGTGTTGAAAAGCTCCTAATCAATTCTTTGAACTCCTAATATTTGAATAAAACATTTTTGCGGTCCTTTTTGTAGAGGTTTCGGACGAGCAGGTCTAAATGGGCCTTTCAATGGACCCGTTGGAATTTTAACTGAGTAAAAAGTACAGAAATTGAGGTTTTGCAATATAATTCTGTTGAAAAGCTCCTGATCAATTATTTGATCTCCTAATATTTGAATAAAACAATTTTCCAGTCCATTTTGTAGTGGTTTCGAACGAGCAGGTCTAAATCGGCATTTCAATGGACCCGTTGTAATTTTAACAGAGTAAAAAGTACAGAAATTGAGGTTTTGCAATATAATTGTGTTGAAAAGATCCTAATAAATTATTTGATCTCGTAATATTTGAATATAACATTTTTGTGATCCTTTTTGTAGAGGTTTCGGACGAGCAGGTCTAAATGGGCCTTTCAATGGACCTGTTGGAATTTTAACTGAGTAAAAAGTACCGAAATTGAGGTTTTGCAATATAATTGTGTTGAAAAGCTCCTAATCAATTACATGAACTCCTAAAATTTGATTAAAACTTGTTTTGCGGTCCTTTTTGTAGAGCTTTCAGACGAGCGGGTCGAAATGGGCCTTTCAATGGACCCGTTGGAATTTTAACTGAGTAAAAAGTACATAAATTGAGGTTTTGCAATATAATTGTGTTGAAAAGCTCCTAATCAATTACATGAACTCCTAAAATTTTATTAAAACTTGTTTTGCAGTCCTTTTTGTAGAGGTTTCGGACGAGCGGGTCGAAATGGGCCTTTCAATGGACCCGTTGGAATTTTAACTAAGTAAAAAGTATAGAAATTGAGGTTTTGCAAAATAATTGTGTTGAAAAGCTCATAATCAATTATTTGAACTCCTAATATTTTATTAAAACTTGTTTTGCAGTCCTTTTTGCAGAGGTTTCGGACGAGCGGGTCGAAATGGGCATTTCAATGGACCCGTTGTAATTTTAACTGAGTAAAAAGTACAGAAATTGAGGTTTTGCAATATAATTGTGTTGAAAAGCTTGTAATTAATTATTTGAACTCCTAATATTTCAATAAAACATTTTTGCAATCCTTTTTGTAGAGGTTTCGGACGAGCAGGTCAAAATGGGTATTTCAATGGACCCTTTGGAATTTTAACTAAGTAAAAAGTACAGAAATTGAGGTTTTGCAATATAATTGTGTTGAAAAGCTCCTAATCAATTATTTGAACTCCTAATATTTGATTAAAACTTATTTTGCAGTCCTTTTTGTAAAGGTTGCGGACGAGCGGGTCTAAATGGGCCTTTCCATGGACCCGTTGGAATTTTAACTGAGTAAAAAGTACAGAAATTGAGGTTTTGCAATATAATTGTGTTGAAAAGCTCCTAATCAATTACATGAACTCCTAAAATTTGATTAAAACTTGTTTTGCAGTCCTTTTTGTAGAGGTTTCGGACGAGCGGGTCGAAATGGGCCTTTCAATGGACCCGTTGGAATTTTAACTGAGTAAAAAGTACAGAAATTGAGGTTTTGCAATATAATTGTGTTGAAAAGCTCCTAATCAATTATTTGAACTCCTAATATTTGATTAAAACTTGTTTTGCAGTCCTTTTTGCAGAGGTTTCGGACGAGCGGGTCGAAATGGTCCTTTCAATGGACCCGTTGGAATTTTAACTCAGTAAAAAGTACAGAAATTGAGGTTTTGCAATATAATTGTGTTGAAAAGCTCCTAATCAATTCTTTGAACTCCTAATATTTGAATAAAACATTTTTGCGGTCCTTTTTGTAGAGGTTTCGGACGAGCAGGTCTAAATGGGCCTTTCAATGGACCCGTTGGAATTTTAACTGAGTAAAAAGTACAGAAATTGAGGTTTTGCAATATAATTCTGTTGAAAAGCTCCTGATCAATTATTTGATCTCCTAATATTTGAATAAAACAATTTTCCAGTCCATTTTGTAGAGGTTTCGGACGAGCAGGTCTAAATCGGCATTTCAATGGACCCGTTGTAATTTTAACAGAGTAAAAAGTACAGAAATTGAGGTTTTGCAATATAATTGTGTTGAAAAGATCCTAATAAATTATTTGATCTCGTAATATTTGAATATAACATTTTTGTGATCCTTTTTGTAGAGGTTTCGGACGAGCAGGTCTAAATGGGCCTTTCAATGGACCTGTTGGAATTTTAACTGAGTAAAAAGTACCGAAATTGAGGTTTTGCAATATAATTGTGTTGAAAAGCTCCTAATCAATTACATGAACTCCTAAAATTTGATTAAAACTTGTTTTGCGGTCCTTTTTGTAGAGCTTTCAGACGAGCGGGTCGAAATGGGCCTTTCAATGGACCCGTTGGAATTTTAACTGAGTAAAAAGTACATAAATTGAGGTTTTGCAATATAATTGTGTTGAAAAGCTCCTAATCAATTACATGAACTCCTAAAATTTTATTAAAACTTGTTTTGCAGTCCTTTTTGTAGAGGTTTCGGACGAGCGGGTCGAAATGGGCCTTTCAATGGACCCGTTGGAATTTTAACTAAGTAAAAAGTATAGAAATTGAGGTTTTGCAAAATAATTGTGTTGAAAAGCTCATAATCAATTATTTGAACTCCTAATATTTTATTAAAACTTGTTTTGCAGTCCTTTTTGCAGAGGTTTCGGACGAGCGGGTCGAAATGGGCATTTCAATGGACCCGTTGTAATTTTAACTGAGTAAAAAGTACAGAAATTGAGGTTTTGCAATATAATTGTGTTGAAAAGCTTGTAATTAATTATTTGAACTCCTAATATTTCAATAAAACATTTTTGCAATCCTTTTTGTAGAGGTTTCGGACGAGCAGGTCAAAATGGGTATTTCAATGGACCCTTTGGAATTTTAACTAAGTAAAAAGTACAGAAATTGAGGTTTTGCAATATAATTGTGTTGAAATGCTCATAATCAATTATTTGAACTCCTAATATTTGATTAAAACTTATTTTGCAGTCCTTTTTGTAAAGGTTGCGGACGAGCGGGTCTAAATGGGCCTTTCCATGGACCCGTTGGAATTTTAACTGAGTAAAAAGTACAGAAATTGAGGTTTTGCAATATAATTGTGTTGAAAAGCTCCTAATCAATTACATGAACTCCTAAAATTTGATTAAAACTTGTTTTGCAGTCCTTTTTGTAGAGGTTTCGGACGAGCGGGTCGAAATGGGCCTTTCAATGGACCCGTTGGAATTTTAACTGAGTAAAAAGTACAGAAATTGAGGTTTTGCAATATAATTGTGTTGAAAAGCTCCTAATCAATTATTTGAACTCCTAATATTTGATTAAAACTTGTTTTGCAGTCCTTTTTGCAGAGGTTTCGGACGAGCGGGTCGAAATGGTCCTTTCAATGGACCCGTTGGAATTTTAACTCAGTAAAAAGTACAGAAATTGAGGTTTTGCAATATAATTGTGTTGAAAAGCTCCTAATCAATTCTTTGAACTCCTAATATTTGAATAAAACATTTTTGCGGTCCTTTTTGTAGAGGTTTCGGACGAGCAGGTCTAAATGGGCCTTTCAATGGACCCGTTGGAATTTTAACTGAGTAAAAAATACAGAAATTGAGGTTTTGCAATATAATTCTGTTGAAAAGCTGCTGATCAATTATTTGATCTCCTAATATTTGAATAAAACAATTTTCCAGTCCATTTTGTAGAGGTTTCGGACGAGCAGGTCTAAATCGGCATTTCAATGGACCCGTTGTAATTTTAACAGAGTAAAAAGTACAGAAATTGAGGTTTTGCAATATAATTGTGTTGAAAAGATCCTAATAAATTATTTGATCTCGTAATATTTGAATATAACATTTTTGTGATCCTTTTTGTAGAGGTTTCGGACGAGCAGGTCTAAATGGGCCTTTCAATGGACCCGTTGGAATTTTAACTGAGTAAAAAGTACCGAAATTGAGGTTTTGCAATATAATTGTGTTGAAAAGCTCCTAATCAATTACATGAACTCCTAAAATTTGATTAAAACTTGTTTTGCGGTCCTTTTTGTAGAGCTTTCAGACGAGCGGGTCGAAATGGGCCTTTCAATGGACCCGTTGGAATTTTAACTGAGTAAAAAGTACATAAATTGAGGTTTTGCAATATAATTGTGTTGAAAAGCTCCTAATCAATTACATGAACTCCTAAAATTTTATTAAAACTTGTTTTGCAGTCCTTTTTGTAGAGGTTTCGGACGAGCGGGTCGAAATGGGCCTTTCAATGGACCCGTTGGAATTTTAACTAAGTAAAAAGTATAGAAATTGAGGTTTTGCAAAATAATTGTGTTGAAAAGCTCATAATCAATTATTTGAACTCCTAATATTTTATTAAAACTTGTTTTGCAGTCCTTTTTGCAGAGGTTTCGGACGAGCGGGTCGAAATGGGCATTTCAATGGACCCGTTGTAATTTTAACTGAGTAAAAAGTGCAGAAATTGAGGTTTTGCAATATAATTGTGTTGAAAAGCTTGTAATTAATTATTTGAACTCCTAATATTTCAATAAAACATTTTTGCAATCCTTTTTGTAGAGGTTTCGGACGAGCAGGTCAAAATGGGTATTTCAATGGACCCGTTGGAATTTTAACTAAGTAAAAAGTACAGAAATTGAGGTTTTGCAATATAATTGTGTTGAAAAGCTCCTAATCAATTATTTGAACTCCTAATATTTGATTAAAACTTGTTTTGCAGTCCTTTTTGTAAAGGTTGCGGACGAGCGGGTCTAAATGGGCCTTTCCATGGACCCGTTGGAATTTTAACTGAGTAAAAAGTACAGAAATTGAGGTTTTGCAATATAATTGTGTTGAAAAGCTCCTAATCAATTACATGAACTCCTAAAATTTGATTAAAACTTGTTTTGCAGTCCTTTTTGTAGAGGTTTCGGACGAGCGGGTCGAAATGGGCCTTTCAATGGACCCGTTGGAATTTTAACTCAGTAAAAAGTACAGAAATTGAGGTTTTGCAATATAATTGTGTTGAAAAGCTCCTAATCAATTCTTTGAATTCCTAATATTTGAATAAAACATTTTTGCGGTCCTTTTTGTAGAGGTTTCGGACGAGCAGGTCTAAATGGGCCTTTCAATGGACCCGTTGGAATTTTAACTGAGTAAAAAGTACAGAAATTGAGGTTTTGCAATATAATTCTGTTGAAAAGCTCCTGATCAATTATTTGATCTCCAAATATTTGAATAAAACAATTTTCCAGTCCATTTTGTAGGCGTTTCGGACGAGCAGGTCTAAATCGGCATTTCAATGGACCCGTTGTAATTTTAACAGAGTAAAAAGTACAAAAATTGAGGTTTTGCAATATAATTGTGTTGAAAAGATCCTAATAAATTATTTGATCTCGTAATATTTGAATATAACATTTTTGTGATCCTTTTTGTAGAGGTTTCGGACGAGCTGGTCTAAATGGGCCTTTCAATGGACCTGTTGGAATTTTAACTGAGTAAAAAGTACCGAAATTGAGGTTTTGCAATATAATTGTGTTGAAAAGCTCCTAATCAATTACATGAACTCCTAAAATTTGATTAAAACTTGTTTTGCGGTCCTTTTTGTAGAGCTTTCAGACGAGAGGGTCGAAATGGGCCTTTCAATGGACCCGTTGGAATTTTAACTGAGTAAAAAGTACATAAATTGAGGTTTTGCAATATAATTGTGTTGAAAAGCTCCTAATCAATTACATGAACTCCTAAAATTTTATTAAAACTTGTTTTGCAGTCCTTTTTGTAGAGGTTTCGGACGAGCGGGTCGAAATGGGCCTTTCAATGGACCCGTTGGAATTTTAACTAAGTAAAAAGTATAGAAATTGAGGTTTTGCAATATAATTGTGTTGAAAAGCTCATAATCAATTATTTGAACTCCTAATATTTTATTAAAACTTGTTTTGCAGTCCTTTTTGCAAAGGTTTCGGACGAGCGGGTCGAAATGGTCCTTTCAATGGACCCGTTGGAATTTTAACTGAGTAAAAACTACAGAAATTTAGGTTTTGTAATATAATTGTGTTGAAAAGCTCCTAATCAATTCTTTGAACTCCTAATATTTGAATAAAACATTTTTGCAGTCCTTTTTGTAGAGGTTTCGGACGAGCAGGTCGAAATGGGCCTTTCAATGGACCCGTTGGAATTTTAACTGAGTAAAAAGTACAGAAATTGAGGTTTGTCAATATAATTGTGTTGAAAAGCTCCTAATCAATTATTTTAACTCCTAATATATGATTAAAACTTGTTTTGCAGTCCTTTTTGTAGAGGTTTCGGACGAGCGGGTCGAAATGGGCCTTTCAATGGACCCGTTGGAATTTTTACTGAGTAAAAACTACAGAAATTTAGGTTTTGTAATATAATTGTGTTGAAAAGCTTCAAATCAATTATTTGAACTCCTAATATTTGAATAAAACATTTTTGCGGTCCTTTTTGCAGAGGTTTCGGACGAGCAGGTCTAAATGGGCCTTTCCATGGACCCGTTGGAATTTTAACTAAGTAAAAAGTACAGAAATTGATGTTTTGCAATATAATTGTTTTGAAAAGCTCCTAATCAATTACATGAACTCCTAAAATTTGATTAAAACTTGTTTTGCGGTCCTTTTTGTAGAGGTTTCGGACGAGCGGGTCGAAATGGGCCTTTCAATGGACCCGTTGGAATTTTAACTAGTAAAAAGTACAGAAATTGAGGTTTTGCAATATAATTGTGTTGTAAAGCTCCTAATCAATTACATGAACTACTAAAGTTTGATTAAAACTTGTTTTGCAGTCCTTTTTGTAGAGGTTTCGGACGAGCGGGTCGAAATGGGCCTTTCAATGGACCCGTTGAAATTTTAACTGAGTTAAAAGTACTAAAATTGAGGTTTTGCAATATAATTGTGTTGAAAAGCTCCTAATCAATTACATGAACTCCTAATATTTGATTAAAAATTATTTTGCGGTCCTTTTTGTAGAGGTTTTGGACGAGCGGGTCGAAATGGGCCTTTCAATGGACCCGTTGGAATTTTAACTGAGTAAAAAGTACAAAAATTGAGGTTTTGCAATATAATTGTGTTGTAAAGCTCCTAATCAATTACATGAACTACTAAAGTTTGATTAAAACTTGTTTTGCAGTCCTTTTTGTAGAGGTTTCGGACAAGCGGGTCGAAATGGGCCTTTCAATGGACCCGTTTGAATTTTAACTGAGTAAAAAGTACTAAAATTGAGGTTTTGTAATATAATTGTGTTGAAAAGCTCCTAATCAATTATTTAAAATCCTAATATTTGAATAAAACATTTTTGCAGTCCTTTTTGTAGAGGTTTCGGACGAGCAGGTCTAAATGGGCCTTTCAATGGGCCCGTTGGAATTTTAATTGAGTAAAAAGTATGAAATTGAGGTTTTTCAATATAATTGTGTTGAAAAGATCCTAATCAATTATTTAAAATCATAATATTTGAATAAAACATTTTTGCGGTCCTTTAGAGATTTCGGACGAGCAAGTCTAAATGGGCCTTTCAATGGGCCCGTTGGATTTTTAACTGAGTAAAAAGTATAAAATTGAGGTTTTTCAATATAATTGTGTTGAAAAGTTCCTAATCAATTATTTGAACTCCTAAAATTTGATTAAAACTATTTTGCGGTCCTTTTTGTCAAGGTTTGGGACGAGCAGGTCTAAATGGGCCTTTCAATGGACCCGTTAGAATTTTAACTGAGTAAAAAGTAAAGAAATTGATGTTTTGCAATATAATTGTGTTGAAAAGCTCCTAAACAATTATTTGAACTCCTAATATTTGAATAAAACATTTTTGCGGTTCTTTTTGTAGAGGTTTCGGATGAGCATGTCTAAATGGTCCTTTCAATGGACCCGATGGAATTTTAACTGAGTAAAAAGTACAGAAATTGATGTTTTTCAATATAATTGTGTTGAAAAGCTCCTAATCAATTATTTGAACTCCTAATATTTGAATAAAACTTGTTTGCAGTCCTTTTTGTAGAGGTTTCGGACGAGCGGGTCGAAATGGGCATTTCAATGGACCCGTTGGAATTTTAACTGAGTAAAAAGTTCAGAAATTTAGGTTTGCAATATAATTTTGTTGAAAAGCTCCTAATCAATTATTTGAACTCCTAATATTTGATTAAAACTTGTTTTGCAGTCCTTTTTGTAGAGGTTTCGGACGAGCGGGTCGAAATGGGCCTTTCAATGGACCCGTTGGAATTTTTACTGAGTAAAAACTACAGAAATTTAGGTTTTGTAATATAATTGAGTTTAAAAGCTCCTAATCAATTATTTGAACTCCTAATATTTGAATAAAACATTTTTGCTGTCCTTATTGTAGAGGTTTCGGACGAGCAGGTCTAAATGGGCCTTTCCATGGACCCGTTGGAATTTTAACTGAGTAAAAAGTACAGAAATTGAGGTTTCGCAATATAATTATGTTGAAAAGCTCCTAATCAATTACATGAACTCCTAAAATTTGATTAAAACTTGTTTTGCGGTCCTTTTTGTAGAGGTGTCGGACGAACGGGTCGAAATGGGCCTTTCAAAGGACCCGTTGAAATTTTAACTGAGAAAAAAGTACAGAATTTGAAGTTTTGCAATATAATTGTGTTCAAAAGCCCCTAATCAATTATTTTAACTCCTAGTATTTGAATAAAACAGTTTTGCGATACTTTTTGTAGAGGTTTCGGACGAACAGGTCTAAATGGGCCTTTCAATGGACCCGTTGAAATTTTAACTGAGTAAAAAGTACATAAATTGAGGTTTTGCAATATAATTGTGTTGAAAAGCTCCTAATCAATTACATGAACTCCTAAAATTTGATTAAAACTTGTTTTGCAGTCCTTTTTGTAGAGGTTTCGGACGAGCGGGTCGAAATGGGCCTTTTAATGGACCCGTTCGAAATTTGATACAAGGGTGTTGCTGTTCAAAACAACATTCCTCGTTCATTCGCGGATCTAGGATCGAAGCAAACATTTCTCTGCAACAGAAACAAGCATGGGCTGTTGTTTAGAGGCTAAAGTGTAAAAAAAAATGAAAGAAAAAGAAGAAATAGGGAGAAAGAATGTTGCTGGAAATTCTGGGCAATTCTGAAGGTTGAAGATGATGCTCTTCAAGCATTCAACAATGGCAGCAACGTTCTTGAAGAATTTGAACAAAACTCCAAGGAAGAACTCGAACAATCTACTGAACGAACCCGAACCTTATCTTGAATTCTGCTCGAATAGGACTTGGACCCTTCTATTATCGAACAATTGAGAACCCGAAGTATCAAGTGTTTGACAATCAATTCAGAATTGAAAGTCAAGAAAAGTTCTAAAAAGAACTGAAATTGAGAGAAATTCTCACAAGTGTAATTTGTTTCATAAAAGTCTAACCTTGTTTATACAAATTTAACAAATATATATAGGGAAAAACAAGGGAGAGGGCGCCCAAATTAGTGGCTGAGTTTGAATTGAAAATAAACACATGTTAAATGTGTTTTAAAAATGCAAAAGAAATCTGCCAATAACCTCCCCCAAATTGCAGCACATGTGATGATAATTTGTGGCTGTGTTTGAACGAAATTAACACATGTTAAATGTGTTCAAATTTCAAAAAAAAGGTGGCTGATAACTTCTCTTCAAAATGGCGCCCAAATTGCTTCAAATCTGCCACATGCTTGCACACACATGCACATTCTGTCCACACATGCCGTGCACATGCTTGAAGAGATGTAGGACGCCCCACATGCTGCTCACATGCTTGTAGGACACTCTCCCACATGTAGGACACCTTTGAGCTGCTTCTGGACTTGTTAGCTGGAGTTGAGCTAATGGAGCTAAAGTTGAGCTGACTGGAGCTGAAACAAGCTGAATTCAGCTAGCTGGGAGTGAAGTGAGCTGAGTTGAGCTGCATATACTCCTTTGAGCTGAAGATGAGCTACGTACACTCAAGTGAGCTTTATTCGAGCTAAGTTTAAGCCTTTGAGCTGCTGCCCTTTTATTGTAACTATATGAAAGCAAAAGAAACACACTCAGAGCATTGTAAACTTATTGAAAACATTCAAGGAAGCTACAAAACAATACACCCTTATTGTTTTAACACACAACAAGCTAACATAGCTTAACATACAATATTATAAGCTGGCAAACTTATCTAAAACACATTTAACATAATATATACATAGAAAACACACCTATATAAGTAGTATAGTATATGTATGTCACATATCAGCATGCAACACATTATAAAGCCTATGTTCTAAGGCATGAACATGCTCGAATGAATCAGGAATTGTAGCACAAGTAAGAAAAAGGGCTTCCCTGAATTTGTTTGCCTTAGAACGAGTGATGGGTCCTGTTGGTAAGACCTCCGTATCAGCTTGTTTGTTCTGAACTGATGTGCTCACATCATCCCCCCTTCTTGAAAAGGATTTGACCTCAAATCTGTAGAGTCATCAAAAGGGGTTAAGTCACAAACATTAAAAGTGGCACTCACATTATAATCTCCCGGTAAGTCTATCTTGTAGGCATTGTCGTTCACTTTCGCCAACACCTGGAAAGGACCATCTCCGCGCGGTAACAGTTTGGACCGCCTTTGGGCTGGAAATCTTTCCTTTCGGAAATGAACCCAAACCCAGTCTCCAACTTCGAAGGTGACTCGCTTTCTTCCCTTGTTTGCTTGCTTTTCATATTGCTGAGTCCTTCGCTCAAGATTCTCCTTCACTTGCTGATGCAACTTCTTGACATATTCTGCTTTAGCTTGACCGTCCTTGTTGGTCACCTGTTCCTGTGGCAGAGGTAGCAAATCTAGAGGCGTAATGGGGTTAAAACCATAAACAACCTCAAATGGTGACATCTTAGTAGCAGAATGAATGTCATGATTATATGCAAATTCAACATGTGGCAAACAATCCTCCCAAGTCCTAATGTTCTTTTTAATGATGGAACGAAGTAAAGTAGATAAAACACGATTAACAACCTCAGTTTGTCCATCAGTTTGGGGATGACAAGTAGTAGAAAACATGAGTTTCGTACCTATTTTGCTCCAAAGAGTCCTCCAGAAGTGATTCAAAAACTTTACATCCCTGTCAGAAACAATAGACCTAGGAATACCATGTAATCGCACAATTTCTCTGAAAAATAAGTTAGCCACATTAACAGCATCATCGGTCTTATGGCATGCAATGAAATGTGCCATCTTAGAGAACCTATCAACCACAACAAATATGCTATCCCTACCAGTTCTAGTCCTTGGCAAACCCAATACAAAATCCATCGAAATATCAGTCCAAGGTGAATCAGGAATAGGTAAAGGTAAGTACATACCATGTGGTGAAACCTTCGATTTTGCTTTCTTACATGTCACACAACGTTCACAGTACCTTTCAACATCCCTACGCATCTTTGGCCAAAACATATGCTCCTTCAATGTGTGCAACGTCTTAGTGACACCAAAATGACCCATCAATCCACCTTCATGAGCCTCACGAATCAGAATATCACGTATGGAACCCTGTGGGATGCATATCCTGCTTTCTTTGAAAAGATAGCCTTCATGCCTGTAAAACTTTCCATCTGCAACTTTTTCACAAGCATTAAACTTATCCCTAAAATTAGGATCATCAGGGTATAATTCACGAATATATGCAAAACCAATCAGATGTGAATCAAGATAATTCAAAAGCACACATCTACGTGATAAAGCATCAGCAACGACATTCTCCTTTCCCTTTTTGTAACGAATAACATAAGGAAATGATTCAAGAAATTCAACCCATTTTGCATGTTGTTTATTCAATTTATGCTTACCTGTAATGTACCGTAAAGACTCGTGGTCAGTGTGGATCACAAACTCCTTAGGCAACAAATAATGCTGCCAAGTCTCCAATGCCCGAACCAATGCATACATCTCCTTGTCATAAACTGGATAATTCAATGTAGCACCACTCAGCTTCTCACTGAAATATGCAACGGGCCTCTTTTCCTGCATTAAAACAGCACCAATACCAACTCCAGAAGCATCACATTCAATTTCAAACATTTTATCAAAATCAGGTAATGCTAACACAGGTGCTCGAGTTAAACAGTCTTTTATTTTCAGAAATGCATCTTCTTGTTCCTTACCCCAAAAGAAGGTGGAATTCTTCTTAATAATCCCAGTTAAGGGAGCGGTAATGGAACTGAAATTAGGAACAAACCGTCGATAAAAACTCGCTAAACCATGAAACGATCGAACCTGAGTTATCGAAGTCAGTTGTGGCCATTCCTGAATTGCTTTAATCTTCTCAGGATCAACTTCAACTCCCTGAGAACTAACAATGTATCCAAGAAACGTGAGTTTGTCAGTACAAAATACACATTTCTCCGGATTACCAAACAATCTCTCTTCTCTCAAAACCTGCAAAACAGCTTTCAAGTGCTCTACATGATCCTGCAAAGACTTACTGTAAATCAAGATATCGTCAAAGTAAACCACACAGAATTTGCCAATAAAGGATCGCAGAACATGGTTCATCAATCGCATAAAAGTACTAGGTGCATTAGTTAAACCAAAAGGCATTACTAACCATTCGTACAAACCTAGCTTTGTTTTGAAGGCTGTCTTCCATTCATCGCCTTCTCGCATGCGAATCTGATGATAACCACTTTTTAAATCAATTTTGGAGAAGATGAAGACTCCACAAAGCTCGTCCAACATATCATCAAGTCTTGGGATGGGATGACGATACTTAATTGTAATCTGATTCACGGCTCTACAATCTACGCACATCCTCCAAGATCCATCTTTCTTCGGCACTAAAAGCACCGGAACAGCACACAGACTCAAACTCTCTCGAATGTAACCCTTCTCCATCAATTCAGCAACTTGTCTCTGAAGCTCCTTCGTCTCTTCAGGGTTAGTTCGATAAGCTGGCCGGTTCGGGATGGTAGCACCTGGAATAAAGTCAATCTGGTGCTCAATGCCACGAAGAGGTGGCAATCCCTTCGGTGTTTCTTCAGGAAACATATCTTTAAATTCCTGCAAAAGTGACAAAATCGGTGAAGGTAGATTAGTAGGAAAATCTGTCAATAAACAATAATCTTTAAACATCAAAATAAAAACAGATTGTTGAGAGGAAAGACATTTCCTGATTTCGCTACTGCTCGCATACACAGACATCTTCTTCTTCTCTTTTGCAGTTTCTTTACTCTTTTTCAAGCTTGCCTGATCTTCAAACACTTGACTCGGTGTCAAAGGAGCCAAAGTGATCTTCTTACCTGCATACATAAAAGAGTAACGATTTGTATAACCATCATGCATTACCATTTTATCATACTGCCAAGGGCGTCCCAACAGTAGGTGAGTAGCATCCATGGAAACAACATCACAAAGGACCTCGTCCTTGTAGTTTCCAATCGAAAATGGCACAACAGCTTGTCTTGTCACTCTAAGCTCTCCACCATCATTCAACCACTGTAATTTGTATGGATTTGGATGCTTTGTCGTCTTCAGACCTAACTTGTCAACCATCACTGAACTAGCAACATTAGTACAACTACCGCTATCAATAATAACAACACACACCTTATCTTGCACCTTGCATCATGTGTGAAAGATGTTCTCGCGCTGTTGATCGCCCGGTACCTGTTGTACATTCAAATTGCGTTTAATAACCATTAATTCCATAACCTTACCAGATTCAGCAATTTCTAGGTCAGTCTCATCCTTCTCTTCCTCTGGGACATCATGCAACTCCTCCTCGGAATCTGATTCAATCTCTCCGTCATCTCGCATCATCATAACCCTCTTATTAGGACACTGACTAGCAACGTGTCCTCTGCCAAGACACTTGAAGCACTGGATGTCTCGTGAACGTCCTGGTGTCACCACTTGTTGTTTACCACGCCCATTATCAGTAACGGGAGTCTTTGGTTTGCTGGATTTGCCTGGTTCACGAATCTGAAGTGGCGTCTGTGGTGTTGGCTTCCTGACAGTGTTAGGAGCATATAAAGGGTTAGAAAATGACTTAAATGGAGTAGTACCTCGATTTGAAGACTTCCTGCGTTGTTGTCGCTCAATTTTGATTGCCATATGCACCATATCATCTAATTCAACATAATGATGCAATTCAACAACATTGGCAATCTCTTGGTTTAAACCTGCAAGAAAACGTGCCATGGTCGCCTCACGGTCCTCCTCGATGTTTGCTCGCATCATGGCGACCTCCATTTCCTTGAAAAAGTCCTCCACACTCCGACTACCCTGTTTCAAATTTTGCAGTTTTTGATATAAATCACGATGGTAGTGAGGGGGAACAAACCGTTTTCTCATGATTCGCTTCATTTCAGTCCAAGTAGCCACTGGACCTTCTCCGGTACGTCTCCGACTAATCAGCAACTGATCCCACCAAATCAGTGCATAATCTGTGAATTCCATCGCAGTCAAACGAACCTTTTTCTGTTCTGAATAATTGTAACATTCAAAAACATGCTCAACCTTGCTTTCCCATGCAAGATAAGCATCAGGATCTGTTCGTCCCTGAAATGATGGAATGGAAACTTTAATGTTAGATAAATTATCATAAAGTTGCGTACGACCTCTTAAAGGCTGCCTCGGGGATTGTTCAACTTCATTTTCATCATTATTCTCATGATGGACAGATTGGGAACCACCCCCATCTATCTTGTCCAAACGAGAATGTATAGGCTCTAACGCATCATTTAACAATCGTTGCAAGGTGTTTGTTAAAGCCTGCATTTGTAGGTCTGGTGTCTGACGCCTACCAGAACTGTTATCATCTGAACCTGTCATTTTTTGTACAACGAAAAACAAAAGAAAAACAGATAATAAGTTAGTTAAAACAAAATATAAATAGGACCTCACAGCACACACACAAAATCTCACTGATCGCTCCAAGGGAAAAAATTCACACAGCAATTTGCACTCGTCACTCGTGTTTCACTCGGGAGAAACTTTGATTGGCTTTTTTTTGGTCTCCCCTTCTGATCTCACACGCTCAAAATGCCTTTTCCCTCGATCTCTCGTAATCAGTTCTTTAAAGGAACTAATTCATACGTTTCAAATTCTGTAAATTGTGTCAACTTGCAAGGTACAATAAGGGTTAAGAAAATTGAAGTTATTACCAAGATAAGGGCTGAAAATTGAAAATTAAGGGCTGGAAGAAAGAAAAGAAAATTAAAATAAGTGAAATGAAATAAAAAGGATGCTAAAAGAAAGAGAATTTAGCAACTTACGCAGTGGAAATGCTTACCACACTCCTGTCACCGGAACAAACAAGAAAAGTTGTTTTTGGGCTGTTTGCAAGCATTTCAAGTCAATTTGATGCATCATTGATCATTTTGAACATTTCAGCACTGTTTTTCTCCATTTGCAACAATTCAGTACACCTTTGCTATTTTCTTTTTTTTTCTTTTTTTTTCTTTTTTTTGGTATTTCGAATTTTTGACTTTGACTTCTGAATTTTCCAGAGAAAAAAAATTCCGATTTTTTTTGATTTTGGTTGTTTTGTTGTTGTTTTTGTGTTTTTGGGTGTAGAACTTGCTAAAATCCAACCAAAGCTCTGATACCATATGATACAAGGGTGTTGCTGATCAAAACAACATTCCTCGTTCATTCGCGGATCTAGGATTGAAGCAAACATTTTTCTGCAATAGAAACAAGCATGGGATGTTGTTTAGAGGCTAAAGTGTAAAAAAATGAAAGAAAAAGAAGAAATAGGGAGAAAGAATGTTGCTGGAAATTCTGGGCAATTCTGAAGGTTGAAGATGATGCTCTTCAAGCATTCAACAATGGCAGCAACATTCTTGAAGAATTTGAACAAAACTCCAAGGAAGAACTCGAACAATCTACTGAACGAACCCGAACCTTATCTTGAATTCTGCTCGAATAGGACTTGGACCCTTCAATTATCGAACAATTGAGAACCCGAAGTATCAAGTGTTTGACAATCAATTCAGAATTGAAAGTCAAGAAAAGTTCTAAATAGAACTGAAATTGAGAGAAATTCTCACAAGTGTAATTTGTTTCATAAAAGTCTAACCTTGTTTATATAAATTTAACAAATATATATAGGGAAAAACAAGGGAGAGGGCGCCCAAATTAGTGGCTGAGTTTGAATTGAAAATAAACACATGTTAAATGTGTTTAAAAATGAAAAAGAAATCTGCCAATAACCTCCCCCAAATTGCAGCACATGTGATGATAATTTGTGGCTGTGTTTGAACGAAATTAACGCATGTTAAATGTGTTCAAATTTCAAAAAAAAAGGTGGATGATAACTTCTCTTCAAAATGGCGCCCAAATTGCTTCAAATCTGCCACATGCTTGCACACACATGCACATTCTGTCCACACATGCCGTGCACATGCTTGAAGAGATGTAGGACGCCCACATGCTGCTCACATGCTTGTAGGACACTCTCCCACATGTAGGACACCTTTGAGCTGCTTCTGGACTTGTTAGCTGGAGTTGAGCTAGTGGAGCTAAAGTTGAGCTGACTGGAGCTGAAACGAGCTGAATTCAGCTAGCTGGGTGTGAAGTGAGCTAAGTTGAGCTGCTTATACTCCTTTGAGCTGAAGATGAGCTACGTACACTCAAGTGAGCTTTATCCGAGCTAAGTTTAAGCCTTTGAGCTGCTGCCCTTTTATTGTAACTATATGAAAGCAAAAGAAACACACTCAGAGCATTGTAAACTTATTGAAAACATTCAAGGAAGCTACAAAACAATACACCCTTATTGTTTTAACACACAACAAGCTAACATAGCTTAACATACAATATTATAAGCTGTCAAACTTATCTAAAACACATTTAACATAATATATACATAGAAAACACACCTATATAAGTAGTATAGTATATGTATGTCACATATCAGCATGCAACACATTATAATGCCTATGTTCTAAGGCATGAACATGCTCGAATGAATCAGGAATTGTAGCACAAGTAAGAAAAAGGGCTTCCCTGAATTTGTTTGCCTTAGAACGAGTGATGGGTCCTGTTGGTAAGACCTCCGGATCAGCTTGTTTGTTCTGAACTGATGTGCTCACATCATCCCCCCCTTCTTGAAAAGGATTTGACCTCAAATCTGTAGAGTCATCAAAAGGGGTTAAGTCACAAACATTAAAAGTGACACTCACATTATAATCTCCCGGTAAGTCTATCTTGTAGGCATTATCGTTCACTTTCGCCAACACCTGGAAAGGACCATCTCCGCGCTGTAACAGCTTGGACCGCCTTTGGGCTGGAAATCTTTCCTTTCGGAAATGAACCCAAACCCAGTCTCCAACTTCAAAGGTGACTCGCTTTCTTCCCTTGTTTGCTTGCTTTTCATATTGCTGAGTCCTTCGCTCAAGATTCTCCTTCACTTGCTGATGCAACTTCTTGACATATTCTGCTTTAGCTTGACCGTCCTTGTTGGTCACCTGTTTCTGTGGCAGAGGTAGAAAATCTAGAGGCGTAATGGGGTTAAAACCATAAACAACCTCAAATGGTGACATCTTAGTAGCAGAATGAATGGCATGATTATATGCAAATTTAACATGTGGCAAACAATCCTCCCAAGTCCTAATGTTCTTTTTAATGATGGAACGAAGTAAAGTAGATAAAACACGATTAACAACCTCAGTTTGTCCATCAGTTTGGGGATGACAAGTAGTAGAAAACATGAGTTTCGTACCTATTTTGCTCCAAAGAGTCCTCCAAAAGTGACTCAAAAACTTTACATCCCTGTCAGAAACAATAGACCTAGGAATACCATGTAATCGCACAATTTCTCTGAAAAATAAGTTAGCCACATTAACAGCATCATCGGTCTTATGGCATGCAATGAAATGTGCCATCTTAGAGAACCTATCAACCACAACAAATATGCTATCCCTACCAGTTCTAGTCCTTGGCAAACCCAATACAAAATCCATCGAAATATCAGTCCAAGGTGAATCAGGAATAGGTAAAGGTAAGTACATACCATGTGGTGAAACCTTCGATTTTGCTTTCTTACATGTCACACAACGTTCACAGTACCTTTCAACATCCCTACGCATCTTTGGCCAAAACATATGCTCCTTCAATGAGTGCAACGTCTTAGTGACACCAAAATGACCCATCAATCCACCTTCATGAGCCTCACGAATCAGAATATCACGTATGGAACCCTGTGGGATGCATATCCTGCTTTCTTTGAAAAGATAGCCTTCATGCCTGTAAAATTTCCATCTCCACCTTTTTCACAAGCATTAAACTTATCCCTAAAATCAGGATCATCAGGGTATAATTCACGAATATATGCAAAACCAATCAGATGTGAATCAAGATAATTCAAAAGCACACATCTACGTGATAAAGCATCAGCAACGACATTCTCCTTTCCCTTTTTGTAACGAATAACATAAGGAAATGATTCAAGAAATTCAACCCATTTTGCATGTCGTTTGTTCAATTTATGTTGACCTGTAATGTACCGTAAAGACTCGTGGTCAGTGTGGATCACAAACTCCTTAGGCAACAAATAATGCTGCCAAGTCTCCAATGCCCGAACCAATGCATACATCTCCTTGTCATAAACTGGATAATTCAATGTAGCACCACTCAGCTTCTCACTGAAATATGCAACGGGCCTCTTTTCCTGCATTAAAACAGCACCAATACCAACTCCAGAAGCATCACATTCAATTTCAAACATTTTATCAAAATAAGGTAATGCTAACACAGGTGCTCGAGTTAAACAATCTTTTATTTTCAGAAATGCATCTTCTTGTTCCTTACCCCAAAAGAAGGTGGAATTCTTCTTAATAATCCCAGTTAAGGGAGCGGTAATGGAACTGAAATTAGGAACAAACCGTCGATAAAAACTCGCTAAACCATGAAACAATCGAACCTGAGTTATCGAAGTCGGTTGTGGCCATTCCTGAATTGCTTTAATCTTCTCAGGATCAACTTCAACTCCCTGAGAACTAACAATGTATCCAAGAAACGTGAGTTTGTCAGTACAAAATACACATTTCTGCGGATTACCAAACAATCTCTCTTCTCTCAAAACCTGCAAAACAACTTTCAAGTGCTCTACATGATCCTGCAAAGACTTACTGTAAATCAAGATATCGTCAAAGTAAACCACACAGAATTTGCCAATAAAGGATCGCAGAACATGGTTCATCAATCGCATAAAAGTACTAGGTGCATTAGTTAAACCAAAAGGCATTACTAACCATTCGTACAAACCTAGCTTTGTTTTGAAGGCTGTCTTCCATTCATCGCCTTCTCGCATGCGAATCTAATGATAACCACTTTTTAAATCAATTTTGGAGAAGATGACGGCTCCACAAAGCTCGTCCAACATATCATCAAGTCTTGGGATGGGATGACGATACTTAATTGTAATCTGATTCACAGCTCTACAATCTACGCACATCCTCCAAGATCCATCTTTCTTCGGCACTAAAAGCACCGGAACAGCACACGGACTCAAACTCTCTCGAATGTAACCCTTCTCCATCAATTCAGCAACTTGTCTCTGAAGCTCCTTCGTCTCTTCAGGGTTAGTTCGATAAGCTGGCCGGTTCGAGATGGTAGCACCTGGAATAAAGTCAATCTGGTGCTCAATGCCACGAAGAGGTGGCAATCCCTTCGGTGTTTCTTCAGGAAACATATCTTTAAATTCCTGCAAAAGTGACAAAATCGGTGAAGGTAGATTAGTAGGAAAACCTGTCAATAAACAATAATCTTTAAACATCAAAATAAGAACAGATTGTTGAGAGGAAAGACATTTCCTGATTTCGCTACTGCTCGCATACACAAACATCTTCTTCTTCTCTTTTGCAGTTTCTTTACTCTTTTTCAAGCTTGCCTGATCTTCAAACACTTGACTCGGTGTCAAAGGAGCCAAAGTGATCTTCTTACCTGCATGCATAAAAGAGTAACGATTTGTATAACCACCATGCATTGCCCTTTTATCATACTGCCAAGGGCGTCCCAACAGTAGGTGAGTAGCATCCATGGAAACAACATCACAAAGGACCTCGTCCTTGTAGTTTCCAATCGAAAATGGCACAACAGCTTGTCTTGTCACTCTAAGCTCTCCACCATCATTCAACCACTGTAATTTGTATGGATTTGGATGCTTTGTCGTCTTCAGACCTAACTTGTCAACCATCACTGAACTAGCAACATTAGTACAACTACCGCTATCAATAATAACAACACACACCTTATCTTGCACCTTGCATCGTGTGTGAAAGATGTTCTCGCGCTGTTGATCGCCCGGTACCTGTTGTACATTCAAATTGCGTTTAATAACCATTAATTCCATAACCTTACCAGATTCAGCAATTTCTAGGTCAGTCTCATCCTTCTCTTCCTCTGGGACATCATGCAACTCCTCCTCAGAATCTGATTCAATCTCTCCGTCATCTCGCATCATCATAACCCTCTTATTAGGACACTGACTAGCAACGTGTCCTCTGCCAAGACACTTGAAGCACTGGATGTCTCGTGAACGTCCTGGTGTCACCACTTGTTGTTTACCACGCCCATTATCAGTAACGGGAGTCTTTGGTTTGCTGGATTCGCCTGGTTCACGAATCTGAAGTGGCGTCTGTGGTGTTGGCTTCCTGACAGTGTTAGGAGCATATAAAGGGTTAGAAAATGACTTAAATGGAGTAGTACCTCGATTTGAAGACTTCCTGCGTTGTTGTCGCTCAATTTTGATTGCCATATGCACCATATCATCTAATCAACATAATGATGCAATTCAACAACATTGGCAATCTCTTGGTTTAAACCTGCAAGAAAACGTGCCATGGTCGCCTCACGGTCCTCCTCGATGTTTGCTCGCATCATGGCGACCTCCATTTCCTTGAAAAAGTCCTCCATACTCCGACTACCCTGTTTCAAATTTTGCAGTTTTTGATATAAATCACGATGGTAGTGAGGGGGAACAAACCGTTTTCTCATGATTCGCTTCATTTTAGTCCAAGTAGCCACTGGACCTTCTCCGGTACGTCTCCGACTAATCAGCAACTGATCCCACCAAATCAGTGCATAATCTGTGAATTCCATCGCAGCCAAACGAACCTTTTTCTGTTCTGAATAATTGTAACATTCAAAAACATGCTCAACCTTGCTTTCCCATGCAAGATAAGCATCAGGATCTGTTGGTCCCTGAAATGATGGAATGGCAACTTTAATGTTAGATAAATTATCATCAAGTTGCGTACGACCTCTTAAAGGCTGCCTCGGGGATTGTTCAACTTCATTTTCATCATTATTCTCATGATGGACAGATTGGGAACCACCCCCATCTATCTTGTCCAAACGAGAATGTATAGGCTCTAACGCATCATTTAACAATCGTTGCAAGGTGTTTGTTAAAGCCTGCATTTGTAGGTCTGGTGTCTGACGCCTACCAGAACTGTTATCATCTGAACCTGTCATTTTTTGTACAACGAAAAACAAAAGAAAAACAGATAATAAGTTAGTTAAAACAAAATATAAATAGGACCTCACAGCACACACACAAAATCTCACTGATCGCTCCAAGGGAAAAAATTCACACAACAATTTGCACTCGTCACTCGTGTTTCACTCGGGAGAAACTTTGATTGGCTTTTTTTTGGTCTCCCCTTCTGATCTCACACGCTCAAAATGACTTTTCCCTCGATCTCTCGTAATCAGTTCTTTAAAGGAACTAATTCGGACGTTTCAAATTCTTTAAATTGTGTCAACTTGCAAGGTACAATAAGAGTTAAGAAAATTGAAGTTATTACCAAGATAAGGGCTGAAAATTGAAAATTAAGGGCTGGAAGAAAGAAAAGAAAATTAAAATAAGTGAAATGAAATAAAAAGGATGCTAAAAGAAAGAGAATTTAGCAACTTACGCAGTGGAAATGCTTACCACACTCCTGTCACCGGAACAAACAAGAAAAGTTGTTTTCGGGCTATTTGCAAGCATTTCAAGTCAATTTGATGCATCCTTGATCATTTTGAACATTTCAGCGCTGTTTTTCTCCATTTGCAACAATTCAGTACACCTTTGCTATTTTCTTTTTTTTTTCTTTTTTTTTTGGTATTTCGAATTTTTGACTTTGACTTCTGAATTTTCCAGAGAAAAAAAATTCCGAATTTTTTTTTGATTTTGGTTGTTTTGTTGTTGTTTTTGTGTTTTTGGGTGCAGAACTTGCTAAAATCCAACCAAAGCTCTGATACCATATGATACAAGGGTGTTGCTGATCAAAACAACATTCCTCGTTCATTCGCGGATCTAGGATTGAAGCAAACATTTCTCTGCAACAGAAACAAGCATGGGCTGTTGTTTAGAGGCTAAAGTGTAAAAAAAATGAAAGAAAAAGAAGAAATAGGGAGAAAGAATGTTGCTGGAAATTCTGGGCAATTCTGAAGGTTGAAGATGATGCTCTTCAAGCATTCAACAATGGCAGCAACGTTCTTGAAGAATTTGAACAAAACTCCAAGGAAGAACTAGAACAATCTACTGAACGAACCCGAACCTTATCTTGAATTCTGCTCGAATAGGACTTGGACCCTTCAATTATCGAACAATTGAGAACCCGAAGTATCAAGTGTTTGACAATCAATTCAGAATTGAAAGTCAAGAAAAGTTCTAAAAAGAACTGAAATTGAGAGAAATTCTCACAAGTGTAATTTGTTTCATAAAAGTCTAACCTTGTTTATACAAATTTAACAAATATATATAGGGAAAAACAAGGGAGAGGGCGCCCAAATTAGTGGCTGAGTTTGAATTGAAAATAAACACATGTTAAATGTGTTTAAAAATGCAAAAGAAATCTGCCAATAACCTCCCCCAAATTGCAGCACATGTGATGATAATTTGTGGCTGTGTTTGAACGAAATTAACACATGTTAAATGTGTTCAAATTTCAAAAAAAAGGTGGCTGATAACTTCTCTTCAAAATGGCGCCCAAATTGCTTCAAATCTGCCACATGCTTGCACACACATGCACATTTTGTCCACACATGCCGTGCACATGCTTGAAGAGATGTAGGACGCCCCACATGCTGCTCACATGCTTGTAGGACACTCTCCCACATGTAGGACACCTTTGAGCTGCTTCTGGACTTGTTAGCTGGAGTTGAGCTAGTGGAGCTAAAGTTGAGCTGACTGGAGCTGAAACGAGCTGAATTCAGCTAGCTGGGAGTGAAGTGAGCTGAGTTGAGCTGCCTATACTCCTTTGAGCTGAAGATGAGCTACGTACACTCAAGTGAGCTTTATCCGAGCTAAGTTTAAGCCTTTGAGCTGCTGCCCTTTTATTGTAACTATATGAAAACAAAAGAAACACACTTAGAGCATTGTAAACTTATTGAAAACATTCAAGGAAGCTACAAAACAATACACCCTTATTGTTTTAACACACAACAAGCAAACATAGCTTAACATACAATATTATAAGCTGGCAAACTTATCTAAAACACATTTAACATAATATATACATAGAAAACACACCTATATAAGTAGTATAGTATATGTATGTCACATATCAGCATGCAACACATTATAAAGCCTATGTTCTAAGGCATGAACATGCTCGAATGAATCAGGAATTGTAGCACAAGTAAGAAAAAGGGCTTCCCTGAATTTGTTTGCCTTAGAACGAGTGATGGGTCCTGTTGGTAAGACCTCCGGATCAGCTTGTTTGTTCTGAACTGATGTGCTCACATCAGTTTTGCAGTCCTTTTTGTAGAGGTTTCGGACGAGCGGGTCGAAATGGGCCTTTCAATGGACCCGTTCGAATTTTAACTGAGTAAAAAGTATAGAAATTGAGGTTTTGCAATATAATTGTGTTGAAAAGCTCCTAATCAATTATTTGAACTCCAAATATTTGATTAAAACTTGTTTTGCAGTCCTTTTTGCAGAGGTTTCGGACGAGCGGGTCGAAATGGTCCTTTCAATGGACCCGTTGGAATTTTAATTGAGTAAAAAGTACAGAAATTGAGGTTTTGCAATATAATTGTGTTGAAAAGCTCCTAATCAATTCTTTGAACTCCTAATATTTGAATAAAACATTTTTGCGGTCCTTTTTGTAGAGGTTTCGAACGAGCAGGTCTAAATGGGCCTTTCAATGGACCCGTTGGAATTTTAACTGAGTAAAAAGTACAGAAATTGAGGTTTTGCAATATAATTGATTTGAAAAGCTCCTAATCAATTATTTGAACTCCTAATATTTGAATAAAACATTTTTGCGGTCCTTTTTGTAGAGGTTTCAGACGAGCAGGTCTAAATGGGGCTTTCAATGGGCCCGTTGGAATTTTAACTGAGTAAAAAGTATAAAATTGAGGTTTTTCAATATAATTGTGTTGAAAAGTTCCTAATCAATTATTTGAACTCCTAAAATTTGATTAAAACTATTTTGCGGTCCTTTTTGTCAAGGTTTGGGACGAGCAGGTCTAAATGGGCCTTTCAATGGACCCGTTAGAATTTTAACTGAGTAAAAAGGAAAGAAATTGATGTTTTGCAACATAATTGTGTTGAAAAGCTCCTAAACAATTATTTGAACTCCTAATATTTGAATAAAACATTTTTGCGGTCCTTTTTGTAGAGGTTTCGGATGAGCATGTCTAAATGGTCCTTTCAATGGACCCGTTGGAATTTTAACTAAGTAAAAAGTACAGAAATTGAGGTTTTGCAATATAATTGTGTTGAAAAGCTCCTAATCAATTATTTGAACTCCTAATATTTGAATAAAACTTGTTTTGCAGTCCTTTTTGTAAAGGTTTCGGACGAGCGGGTCGAAATGGGCCTTTCAATGGACCCGTTGGAATTTTAACTGAGTAAACAGTACAGAAATTGTTGTTTTGCTATATAATTGTGTTGAAAAGCTCCTAATCAATTATTTGAACTCCTAATATTTGATTAAAACTATTTTGCGGTCCTTTTTGTCAAGGTTTGGGACGAGCAGTTCTAAATGGGCCTTTCAATGGACCCGTTAGAATTTTAACTTAGTAAAAACTACAGAAATTGATGTTTTGCAACATAATTGTGTTGAAAAGCTCCTAAACAATTATTTGAACTCCTAATATTTGAATAAAACATTTTTGCGGTCCTTTTTGTAGAGGTTTCGGATGAGCATGTCTAAATGGTCCTTTCAATGGACCCGTTGGAATTTTAACTAAGTAAAAAGTATAGAAATTGAGGTTTTGCAATATAATTGTGTTGAAAAGCTCCTAATCAATTATTTGAACTCCTAATATTTGAATAAAACTTGTTTTGCAGTCCTTTTTGTAAAGGTTTCGGACGAGCGGGTCGAAATGGGCCTTTCAATGGACCCGTTGGAATTTTAACTGAGTAAAAAGTACAGAAATTGAGGTTTTGCAATATAATTTTGTTGAAAAGCTCATAATCAATTATTTGAACTCCTAATATTTGATTAAAACTTGTTTTACAGTCCTTTTTGTAGAGGTTTCGGACGAGCGGGTCGAAATGGGCCTTTCAATGGACCCGTTGGAATTTTTACTGAGTAAAAACTACAGAAATTTAGGTTTTGTAATATAATTGTGTTGAAAAGCTCCTAATAAATTATTTGAACTCCTAATATTTGAATAAAACATTTTTGCGGTCCTTTTTGTAGAGGTTTCGGACGAGCAGGTCTAAATGGGCCTTTCCATGGACCCGTTGGAATTTTAACTGAGCAAAAAGTACAGAAATTGAGGTTTCACAATATAATTATGTTGAAAAGCTCCTAATCAATTACATGAACTCCTAAAATTTGATTAAAACTTGTTTTGCGGTCCTTTTTGTAGAGGTGTCGGACGAACGGGTCGAAATGGGCCTTTCAAAGGACCCGTTGGAATTTTAACTGAGAAAAAAGTACAGAATTTGAGGTTTTGCAATATAATTGTGTTCAAAAGCCCCTAATCAATTATTTGAACTCCTAGTATTTGAATAAAACATTTTTGCGATACTTTTTGTATAGGTTTCGGACGAGCAGGTCTAAATCGGCCTTTCAATGGACCCGTTGAAATTTTAACTGAGTAAAAAGTACATAAATTGAGGTTTTGCAATATAATTGTGTTGAAAAGCTTCTAATCAATTACATGAACTCCTAAAATTTGATTAAAACTTGTTTTGCAGTCCTTTTTGTAGAGGTTTAGGAGGAGCGGGTCGAAATGGGCCTTTCAATGGACCCGTTCGAATTTTAACTGAGTAAAAAGTATTGAAATTCAGGTTTTGCAATATAATTGTGTTGAAAAGCTCCTAATCAATTATTTGAACTCCTAATATTTGATTAAAACTTGTTTTGCAGTCCTTTTTGCAGAGGTTTCGGACGAGCGGGTCGAAATGGTCCTTTCAATGGACCCGTTGAAATTTTAACTGAGTAAAAAGTACAAAAATTGAGGTTTTGCAATATAATTGTGTTGAAAAGCTCCTAATCAATTCTTTGAACTCCTAATATTTGAATAAAACATTTTTGCGGTCCTTTTTTTAGAGGTTTCGAACGAGCAGGTCTAAATGGGCCTTTCAATGGACCCGTTGGAATTTTAACTGAGTAAAAAGTACAGAAATTGAGGTTTTGCGATATAATTGTGTTGAAAAGCTCCTAATCAATTCTTTGAACTCCTAATATTTGAATAATACATTTTTGCAGTCCTTTTTGTAGAGGTTTCGGACGAGCAGGTCTAAATGGGCCTTTCAATGGACCCGTTGGAATTTTAACTGAGTAAAAAGTACAGAAATTGAGGTTTTGCAATATAATTGTGTTGAAAAGCTCCTAATCAATTATTTGAACTCCTAATATTTGAATAAAACATTTTTCCTGTCCTTTTTGTAGAGGTTTCGAACGAGCATGTCGAAATGGGCATTTTAATGGACCCGTTGTAATTTTAACTGAGTAAAAAGTACAGAAATTGAGGTTTCGCAATATAATTATGTTGAAAAGCTCCTAATCAATTACATGAACTCCTAAAATTTGATTAAAACTTGTTTTGCGGTCCTTTTTGTAGAAGTTTCGGACGAACGGGTCGAAATGGGCCTTTCAATGGAACCGTTGGAATTTTTTTTTTTGAAGAAAACGGGCCTCATTAAAAACCCCTACTAAAATCCCCAAGCACAAGACTTGGAGAAACCTAAGAAGGGGAAAAGAGTACCCAAAATATATTATTAAGACGAGGTTAAACCTCGCAAAGTACAAGATTTTTGATACAATCAGGGTAAGTGGATCCAAAAGACAAAGAAGACATGGATCTAAGGGCATGAGTAGCCAACGTATGAGCTACAAAATTAGCCTCACGGCAAATAAACTGAACATGAGCTACAGAAAATTCCTCTAAAGCAGAATGAGCCTGCAGAATCAACGGCCCCAAAGGAGAGAGATCTGGCCCAAGAGAGTTGATCCGGTTTGCTAGAGATGCACAGTCTGTCTCAAAAATCAAGTGGCTCCATCCCTGAGATAGAGCAAAGGTAATACCGGCAAGAAGACCTCTCCCTTCAGCTGAAATAGCATCGGAACAGCTGCCCAGCGGAAAAGCCAGACCACCCACAACCGTACCAGTGTCATCCCGAGCGACAACACCAACCGCCGCTGCACGAGTGGAAGGATCAAAAGCTCCATCCACATTAACTTTGATAAACCCACGAGGGGGTTGTCTCCATCGAGGAGGGGATGCCAAAGGAATAGATGATGTAGATGAAGAAATTGAGTTAGAGTAGTCCTTATGGAGACTGATAGAGTTGACAGCTATTAGCCAAGGGGGTTGAAGATGTTTATTATGGATCCAGTCGTTACGCCTATTCCAAATATTCCAAAGAGTAGTTAAAAAGAGACCAAAGAGATCAGAAGAAAGAAGGGAAGCACCTTCCTCAAGCCACTGGAGGCCCGTAGAGGCGGAGCTATTGATAAAAGAAGAGGGAAGACCAATCAGTTTGAGGGTTTCTGAAGCACCAAAGCAGTCACAGAGAGCGTGTAAAACCGACTCTGAACCAGAGTTACAGATGGGGCATGGCCCAGAATCTGGGGCAAAAGTCTGAAGGCGAATCCCAATAGGCAGGGCTTCTGCCCCCAGACGCCAACCAAAAGTTTTAACCTTAGGCAAGACCTTGAGTTTGGCAAGATATTTCCAGAATCGAGGGGGACGAAGTCTAGGCGCTGGGGGTCGTTGCAAGAAAAGATAGCCAGATCTTACAGAATAGATTCCTGAATCATTGGGAATCCAGAGGATGGTATCTCGAGTGTCGTTAATGATAGGAACAGAAAGAATGGTATTGGCATCATCCACAGTAAAGTAAGCACGAACTTTGTCAGGGTCCCAGGCAGCTTGGTTCCGCAACATAAAATCTCGACAACGAATGTGTACTTCCTCCGATAGCTCATAATCCCCATAGAGGTGAATAGGTGAGGAGCCTCCCCAGTTATCATGATGGATGCGTATGTTACTATTAATACCCGGTCGGTAAAGGAAACCACCAAATAGGTGTTGCATAGCATTATAAAGACCTTGCCAGGCAAAAGAACCTCGCAAAGGCCGAGAGGCATTAAGGATATTACCTGACGGGAAGTACTTGAATTTATAGATTTGTCCCAAGAGGGAATCAGGATCGCAAATAAGGCGCCAAAGTTGTTTGCCAAGAAGAGCAATGTTAAAATTATTGAGATCCCGGAAACCCAATCTGCCAGCAGATTTAGGCAAGCATACCTGATCCCATGGGAGCATATGCCAACCTTTCTTATTGGATTTCCCAGACCACCAATATCGTCGAATGGCAGATGTCATATCATCAATAATATTTTGGGGTAATAGATAACAGGACATAACATATTGGGGTAAAGATTGTAAAACAGCTTTAATAAAAATTTCCCTACCACTGAAGGAAAGAAGCTGTTTATCCCAATTGGATAATCTATCATGAACTTTATCACGTATAAACCCTAAAGCGAGAGTCTTATTTTTACCAATAAGAAGAGGTACTCCCAGGTAAACACCAGGGTTGGAGACCTCACGTACTTGAAGATAGGAATTAATAGCTTGGCGAGTAGAAGGAGGAGTGCGGGAATTGTAAAAAATAGTAGACTTATCAAAATTGATTGCTTGCCCAGAGGCAGAGGCATAAGTCTGGAGGGCCAGCTTAAGGTGTGCAGCTTCATCGGGGTTTGAGTTAAGGAAGACTAAGCAATCATTAGCAAATAAAAGATGGTTAACCTTGGGACCATGCTTACAAGCCCCTAGACCTGGGAGAAGGCCTTGTTGTTTTGCATCGGCCAAAAAAGCTGAGAGCCCTTGGGTACAAAATAGGAAAAGAAAAGGAGACAAAGGGTCCCCTTGGCGGAGACCCCTTTGAGGTCGAAACAAAGGGGAAAAAGAATTGTTGACCTTAACTGTAAAGGAAACTGAAGAAATACATCTCATGATAAGAGAGACCCATGATGCGGCAAACCCCATACGGTTCATAACGTTTTCGAGGAATGACCATTCGACCCTGTCAAAAGCCTTTTCCATATCAAGTTTAAGGGCAGCTCCACGAGAGGTTTTAGAGGTACCAGTATTAATTGAATGAATTATTTCGTGGGCAATAAGGATGTTATCTGTGATGTTACGTCCTTGAACAAAAGCGGCTTGGTTTGAACTGATACAGAAAGGAATGGTATGTTTCATACGGTTAACTAAAACTTTAGCAATGATTTTGTAGATTACCATACAGAGACTGATGGGCCGAAGATGCCTCATGGTAGTTGGATCCTTAATCTTAGGTATGAGTACCAAAATAGTTTGATTAACTAAAGCCATATCAGCTGACCCTTTAAGGAGATTAAGGCATAGTGTTATAATGTCTGGCCCTACCGTGTCCCAATGTTGACGAAAAAAACCACTTGGTAGACCATCGATACCCGGGGCTTTCCTAGGATCAATGTCTCGGAAAGCGATAATAATTTCTTCTTGAGTGAAATCCCTGGAAAGGGACTCATTCATAGCAGTCGTAATAGAAGGAGTGATTTTTGATAGAATTTGGTCTGAAAAGTGAGGATTGGAGGAAGTAAAAAGATTATGGAAATATGTGGAAGCAATATCCATAAGGTCAGAATCGTCCGTGCGCCAAAAATTGTCGGAGTCGAAAAGACCTGAGATAGTGTTCTTTTTCTTCCTATTAGAAGCTCGACCATGAAAGAAACGGGTATTTTTATCCCCTTGGGAAAGCCATAGGTTACGAGAACGTTGTGCCCAATATGCTTCTTGCTCATCAAGAAGTTTATGGAGCTCAATTTTAGCAGAGATATATCTTTTTTCAGCAGAAGCTGAAAGAGGACGTTGTAGAAATTTATTAATTTTCTTAGTGAGAAAGTTGATACGTCCATTGGTCTTAAATCTTTGTTGGGATTGCCAGTCTCCTAGACAGGAGCCAATGGCTTTAATTTTATCCAGAGTAGTACCTTTGGTACTTGACCAAGTTTGTTTTACAACAGTAATGCCCTCCTCATTGGAGGCCCAGCAATTTTCAAACCTGAACGTATTTGGAGGAGAACGGTGAGTTGTTGGGGAAGGTGGCTCTGTATTTAATAATAAAAAGCAGTGATCTGATTTCGCATCAAAGTCTGAGATGATGTTGTAATTAGGAAAGGAAGATTTCCATGTCATATTTCCAACGAAGCGATCTAAACGCTCAAGTAGAGTAGGGGTTTTGGGCCCCGATTTGGACCATGTAAACCATCCCGTTGTAGGTTTGCAATCAAAAAGATTATTACGAGAAAGGCAATTGCGGAAATTATTAATTTGAGATCTGGGTCGTCGGCAACCTCCTTGTTTTTCATTGTCAGATAAGATTTCATTAAAATCGCCACCGATAAGCCAAGAATGGTCGTCATTAGTATTGAGTGAATCAATTAAATCCCAAGTTTTAGGTTTGTTACTTGTTTCAGAAAACCCATGAATACCAGTGAAATAGAACGAAGAAGAGTTGCATTTAACATACGTATGAATAAAGCGATCAGAGTAAGCAAGCAAATCAACAATATTATTATTCTTTGTAAATAAAGCTAATCCAGAGCAAGTAGAAGAAAAATCAACAGAAAAAGCTAGGGCCATCCCTAGCAAATCACCAAGACGGCTATAAGCCGTATTTTTGAGTTTAGTTTCGCATAAAAAAAGTAAATCGGGTTCATGAAGTTTAACATAATGCTGGAGATGTTGAACTGCCTGGGCTTTACCAAGGCCCTGGCAGTTCCAACATAAAATAATCATTTCCCTCGGCGGGGCTGTGCATCAGCCGCCGCCGGAGAGTTTTTTCCGCTGCTCATCCCAGCTTTCAATGTAGGAGAAGGAGAGGGCCTAGATTTCTTAGGCTGGAGTACCACATGGATGGGGGAACGTCTTTTTACACCACGGTTGGAGGGAATGGGAATGGGAGCAGGATCCGAGGCTGCAATATTTGGATAGTACTTGAGTAGCCATGAATCAAATGCATCTATAAGCGAAATACCGGTTTGGAAGAAGGGCTTACTTAATTGAGAGTCCAGTTTGCGAACTTGACGAGCTGTGGGACTTGAAGCTCCATCAGCGTGAACTTCTAGATTGTCTTGTTCTGAATCCACAGGAACAGGGTAGATAGTGCTTATAGGCTGAGGCGAAATAACCCGAAGAGGACGTGGCACACGTGGAGGTGGCTGGGAATCTGGCTTGGCCGCAGGCGGCTCAGAAGATTGTTCCTCAACAATCTCTTCATTGTTGTTAGTGTCCTCCACAAGGAGATCAGCAAAAGAGGCAGCATCCCCTTCATTCAACTTCCCTAAAAAATCAGAGAAGCATGAAGTGAGCTTTAGGTGTGGGAAACGTTGGATAAAGAGCAAATGGTAGTGTTTAATAAGAGAAAGACCTGAGTCTTGTGCAGAAGCCATGGGTTCCACTACGGATTTTCCTTTATCCTTTGGATCTGTTGATGAAGGAAATTCAGTAAAAAGATTAAGAGAAAAGTAGGGAATGTAAAATAGTGTAATGAAAAAACATAGAGTACCTTTCAGTGGGAGCTGGTTCACAGTAGTAGGGTTAGCAGAAGATTTTCCTTTATCCGTGGAATCTAAATGAGAGAAAGAATCAAGGTATGAGTAAAGTGAATAACGATGAGGATATTTTTTAATCCGAAGAAAAAAATATAAAGTACCTTGTGGTGGTTGGCGATAATCTGGAATAGGGTTATCAACAGAACGGATTCGACCCCGTGGTCCTTGTTCCCGACGGCGCGGGGGGAGCCAACGGAGCCATTCTCCATATTGTAATTTAGCCGGATCAAAAGCACTTTTATTGGGGCAGTTCTCAAAAATATGACTAATGAAACCACAGCCGTGGCATAAGAGAGGCAAGCGCTCATACTGAAGTCGACAAGAAGTGGTTTGAGTACCTTTACCAATGAGGATGAATCGGCGAATGGGCTTGGAAATATCCATCAGGATCTCAACTCTCAGAAAATCTGTCATGTTTCCTTCTTTTTTCCGAGTATCAGTCCTAAGAACTGTACCAACCATAGCACCAAGTGATTGACCCACCAGGTGGGTTCTGTCAGGATCTGCGTCTGTAGTTACCATTAGTGGTTTGGGGAGGGCAAGAATGCGGAACCAGATACGCATAGGGTTGAAGGAGTATTCATCCATGCTTTTCCCAGGAATGTATTCAGCTAGAGCTAACCACTCATCTTTGTATAGCCAAGGTCCTCTCTCAAAAACATCATCACGATCACTTGGGGTAGCGAACTCAATTCGGAAGAACGAGTCACGAACAATTGACATAGATTTTAGGTTATTTTTTTTCCAAATTCCTTCAAAAGCTTGAAGGACTGCCCAATCATCAATGGATTTGGAGGAGTGAATTTCCCGATAAGGATAGAGTTTGGATTTTCATCAAAGAAGTCGAAATCGGGTGTATAGATGGCATTGGCTTCTTCATTAGTAAGATCAAAGTTGGAGTAATGGGGAAGAGAGGATGAGGAAGCCATTCGAGAAGATCTAGGTAGAAAGTGTAAGAGAAAGTCTGGGGTAAAAATCAAAGGAAGTAGGAAAGTGAGAGTAAAAGATAGATGTTTATTTAAAGGAAGATAATTATTTAAATGGCAGTATATTGAAAAAGGAAAGGAGTTAAACAATTGATTTATGGGATCATAAATCAGATTCCAATATAGAAGTTTAGGAGTTATGTAATTGATGGGATGAGAATAAGGAAAGATTTGGATTGGAAAGAGGACAATGAAAAATAATTTCCATATGTGTAAGGTGATCTTATGAAGAGTTATGGAAAGATTGGTGAGGATATTGTGGAAAATAACGGGAAAGATATGTGTGGGAGTAATAAGGAAAGGAAGATAATATTTGCTAGATAATGGAATGATTATATAAGTAATGTAGCTGGGTATTAAATATGAAGGTAAAAAATTTGTAAAGGAAATATAAAAAATTATCATTAATGGAAAGAAGAGAGTTAAATGTGGGTGAGGATAAGGAAATAATATGAATATTTTCCGGTACATATAATAAAAGGTGTGAGATACGACAACAATAAAGATGGAGAAAAAATTAATTGAATGGTGAATTAAGACATTAAAGATTGGGATGGAAGTATAAGGAAATTTTATAATAGGGAATAAGATGATTAATTTGAGGAAAGTATAATTAAAGAGGTGATAGCTATTAAAGGGAATAGTGGATAAGGAAATAATTGATTGGAAGAATAAAACATTAAAGATCGAGATGTGTAAAAAAGGAACTTTAGTAAAAAAGAATCTAATATTTAACGTGTATTTAGAGTATGATAGTAAATAAATTTGGAAGAAAAGGAAAGATAGTGGTATATATAAAGGGATGATTGTACAAGAAATATTCTTGGTAATTAGTAATGATGGTAATTGTGTATTGGAAATGGAAATTTTTGTTGCCTGTATAAAGTGAAGAGTTGAATATGGGACAGAATGAGGGGGTAAGATGGCCTGATTGGTGTAATAAAGTGGAAAGTTTGGTATTAAATATTGAATTGTAATAATAGAGAGGTTATTTAAACTATTTAGTGCGTTATAAGATATCATTAACTGAGAAAAAAGTACAGAAAATGAGGTTTTGCAATATAATTGTGTTCAAAAGCCCCTAATCAATTATTTGAACTCCTAGTATTTGAATAAAACATTTTTGCGATTCTTTTTGTCGAGGTTTCAGACGAGCAGGTCTAAATGGGCCTTTCAATGGACCCGTTGGAATTTTAACTGAGTAAAAAGTACAGAAATTGAGGTTTTGCAATATAATTGTGTTGAAAAGCTCCTAATCAATTATTTGAACTCCTAATATTTGAATAAAATTTGTTTTGCAGTCCTTTTTGTAGAGGTTTCGGACGAGCGGGTCGAAATGGCCTTTCAATGGACCCGTTGGAATTTTAACTGAGTAAAAAGTACAGAAATTGAGGTTTTGCAATATAATTGTGTTGAAAAGCTCCTAATCAATTCTTTGAACTCCTAATATTTCAATAAAACATTTTTGCGGTCCTTTTTGTAGAGGTTTCGGACGAGCATGTCTAAATGGGCCTTTCCATGGACCCGTTGGAATTTTAACTGGGTAAAAAGCACAGAAATTGAGGTTTCGCAATATAATTATGTTGAAAAGCTCCTAATCAATTACATGAACTCCTAAAATTTGATTAAAACTTGTTTTGCGGTCCTTTTTGTAGAGGTGTCGGACGAACGGGTCGAAAAGGGCCTTTCAAAGGACCCGTTGGAATTTTAACTGAGAAAAAAGTATAGAATTTGAGGTTTTGCAATATAATTGTGTTGAAAAGCCACTAATCAATTATTTGAACTCCTAGTATTTGAATAAAATATTTTTGTGATACTTTTTGTAGAGGTTTCGGACGAGCTGGTCTAAATGGGCCTTTCAATGGACCTGTTGAAATTTTAACTGAGTAAAAAGTACATAAATTGAGGTTTTGCAATATAATTGTGTTGAAAAGCTCCTAATCAATTACATGAACTCCTAAAATTTGATTAAAACTTGTTTTGCAGTCTTTTTTGTAGAGGTTTCGGACGAGCGGGTCGAAATGGGCCTTTCAATGGACCCGTTCGAATTTTAACTGAGTAAAAAGTATAGAAATTGAGGTTTTGCAATATAATTGTGTTGAAAAGCTCCTAATCAATTATTTGAACTCCTAATATTTGATTAAAACTTGTTTTGCAGTCCTTTTTGCAGAGGTTTCGGACGAGCGGGTCGAAATGGTCCTTTCAATGGACCCATTGGAATTTTAACTGAGTAAAAAGTACATAAATTGAGGTTTTGCAATATAATTTTGTTGAAAAGCTCCTAATCAATTCTTTGAACTCCTAATATTTGAATAAAACATTTTTGCGGTCCTTTTTGTAGAGGTTTCGTACGAGCAGGTCTAAATGGGCCTTTCAATGGACCCGTTGGAATTTTAACTGAGTAAAAAGTATAGAAATTGAGGTTTTGTAATATAATTATGTTGAAAGGCTCCTAATATATTATTTGAACTCCTAATATTTGATTAAAACTTGTTTTGCAGTCCTTTTTTGCAGAGGTTTCGGACGAGCAGGTCTAAATGGGCCTTTCAATGGACTCGTTGGAATTTTAACTGTGTAAAAAGTACAGAAATTGAGGTTTTGCAATATAATTGTGTTGAAAAGCTCCTAATCAATTATTTGAACTCCTAATATTTGAATAAAACATTTTTCCTGTCCTTTTTGTAGAGGTTTCGGACGAGCAGGTCGAAATGGGCATTTCAATGGACCCGTTGGAATTTTAACTGAGTAAAAAGTACTAAAATTGAGGTTTTGCAATATAATTGTGTTGAAAAGCTCCGAATCAATTATTTGAACTCCTAATATTTGAATAAAACTTGTTTTGCAGTCCTTTTTGTAGAGGTTTCGGACGAACGGGTCGAAATGGGCCTTTCAATGGACCCGTTGGAATTTTAACTGAGTAAAAAGTACAGAAATTGAGGTTTTGCAATATAATTTTGTTGAAAAGCTCCTAATAAATTATTTGAACTCCTAATATTTGATTAAAACTTGTTTTGCAGTCCTTTTTGTAGAGGTTTCGGACGAGCGGGTCGAAATGGGCCTTTCAATGGACCCGTTGGAATTTTTACTGAGTAAAAACTACAGAAATTTAGGTTTTGTAATATAATTGTGTTGAAAAGCTCCTAATCAATTCATTGAACTCCTAATATTTGAATAAAACATTTTTGCGGTCCTTTTTGTAGAGGTTTCGGACGAGCAGGTCTAAATGGGCCTTTACATGGACCCGTTTGAGTTTTAACTGAGTAAAAAGTACAGAAATTGAGGTTTCGCAATATAATTATGTTGAAAAGCTCCTAATAAATTACATGAACTCCTAAAATTTGATTAAAACTTGTTTTGCGGTCCTTTTTGTAGAGGTTTCGGACGAACGGGTCGAAATGGGCCTTTCGATGGACCCGTTGGAATTTTAACTGAGAAAAAGTACAGAAATTGAGGTTTTGCAATATAATTGTGTTCAAAAGCTCCTAATCAATTATTTGAACTCCTAGTATTTGAATAAAACATTTTTGCGATACTTTTTGTAGAGGTTTCGGACGAGCAGGTCTAAATGGGCCTTTCAATGGACCCGTTGGAATATTAACTGAGTAAAAAGTACAGAAATTGGGGTTTTGCAATATAATTGTGTTGAAAAGCTCCTAATCAATTAAATGAACTCGTAAAATTTGATTAAAACTAATTTTGCGGTCCCTTTTGTAGAGGTTTCGGACGAACGGGTCGAAGTGGGCCTTTCAAAGGACCCGTTGGAATTTTAACTGAGAAAAAAGTACAGAAATTGAGGTTTTGCAATATAATTGTGTTCAAAAGCCCCTAATCAATTTTTTGAACTCCTAGTATTTGAATAAAACATTTTTGCGATACTTTTTGTAGAGGTTTCGGACGAGCAGGTCTAAATGGGCCTTTCAATGGACCCGTTGGAATTTTAACTGAGTAAAAAGTACAAAATTTGAGGTTTTCCAATATAATTGTGTTGAAAAGATCCTAATCAATTACATGAACTCCTAAAATTTGATTAAAACTTGTTTTGCATTCCTTTTTGTAGAGGTTTCGGACGAGCGGGTCGAAATGGGCCTTTCAATGGACCCGTTGGAATTTTAACTGAGTAAAAAGTATAGAAATTTAGGTTTTGCAATATAATTGTGTTGAAAAGCTCCTAATCAATTATTTGGACTCCTAATATTTGATTAAAACTTGTTTTGCAGAGGTTTCGGACGAGCGGGTCGAAATGGTCCTTTCAATGGACCCGTTGGAATTTTAACTGAGTAAAAAGTACAGAAATTGAGGTTTTGCAATATAATTGTGTTGAAAAGCTCCTAATCAATTCTTTGAACTCCTAATATTTGAATAAAACATTTTTGCGGTCCTTTTGTAGAGGTTTCGAACGAGCAGGTCTAAATGGGCCTTTCAATGGACCCGTTGGAATTTTAACTGAGTAAAAAGTACAAAAATTGATGTTTTGCAATATAATTGTATTGAAAAGCTCCTAATGAATTCTTTGAACTGCTAATATTTGAATAAAACATTTTGCAGTCCTTTTTGTAGAGGTTTCGGACGAGCGGGTCGAAATGGTCCTTTCAATGGACCCGTTGGAATTTTAACTGAGTAAAAAGTAAAAAAATTGAGGTTTCGCAATATAATTATGTTGAAAAGCTCCTAACCAATTACATGAACTCCTAAAATTTGATTAAAACTTGTTTTGCGGTCCTTTTTGTAGAGGTTTCGGACGAACGGGTCGAAATTGGCCTTTCAATTGACCCGTTGGAATTTTAACTGAAAAAGAAGTACAGAAATTGAGGTTTTGCAATATAATTGTGTTCAAATGACCCTAATCAATTATTTGAACTCCTAGTATTTGAATAAAACATTTTTGCAATACTTTTTGTAGAGGTTTCGGACGAGCAGGTCTAATTGGGCCTTTCAATGGACCCGTTGGAATTTTAACTGAGTAAAAAGTACAGAAATTAAGGTTTTGCAATATAATTGTGTTGAAAAGCTCCTAATCAATTACATGAACTCCTAAAATTTGATTAAAACTTGTTTTGCAGTCCTTTTTGTAGAGGTTTCGAACGAGCGGGTCGAAATGGGCCTTTCAATGGACCCGTTGGAATTTTAACTGAGTAAAAAGTATAGAAATTGAGGTTTTGCAATATAATTATGTTGAAAAGCTCCTAATCAATTATTTGAACTCCTAATATTTGATTAAAACTTGTTTTGCAGTCCTTGTTGCAGAGGTTTCGGACGAGCGGGTCGAAATGGTCCTTTCAATGGACCCGTTGGAATTTTAACTGAGTAAAAAGTATAGAAATTGAGGTTTTGCAATATAATTGTGTTGAAAAGCTCCTAATCAATTCTTTGAACTCCTAATATTTGAATAAAATATTTGTGCGGTCCTTTTTGTAGAGGTTTCGGACGAGCAGGTCAAAATGGGCCTTTCAATGGACCCGTTGGAATTTTAACTAAGTAAAAAGTATAGAAATTGAGGTTTTGCAATATAATTGTGTTGAAAAGCTCCTAATCAATTCTTTGAACTCCTAATATTTGGATAAAACATTTTTCCAGTCCTTTTTGTAGAGGTTTCGGACGAGCGGGTCGAAATGGGCCTTTTAATGGAATATTGTTGAAAAGCTCCTAATCAATTATTTTAACTGAGTAAAAAGTACAGAAATTGAGGTTTTGCAATATAATTTTGTTGAAAAGCTCCTAATCAATTATTTGAACTCCTAATATTTGATTAAAACTTGTTTTGCAGTCCTTCTTGTAGAGGTTTCGGTCGAGCGGGTCGAAATGGGCCTTTCAATGGACCTGTTGGAATTTTTACTGAGTAAAAACTACAGAAATTTAGGTTTTGTAATATAATTGTGTCGAAAAGCTCCTAATCAATTATTTGAACTCCTAATATTTGAATAAAACATTTTTGCGGTCCTTTTTGTAGAGGTTTCGGACGAGCAGGTCTAAATGGGCCTTTACATGGACCCGTTTGAGTTTTAACTGAGTAAAAAGTACAGAAATTGAGGTTTCGCAATATAATTATGTTGAAAAGCTCCTAATAAATTACATGAACTCCTAAAATTTGATTAAAACTTGTTTTGCGGTCCTTTTTGTAGAGGTTTCGGACGAACGGGTCGAAATGGGCCTTTCGATGGACCCGTTGGAATTTTAACTGAGAAAAAAGTACAGAAATTGAGGTTTTGCAATATAATTCTGTTCAAAAGCTACTAATCAATTATTTGAACTCCTAGTATTTGAATAAAACATTTTTGCGATACTTTTTGTAGAGGTTTCAGACGAGCAGGTCTAAATGGGCATTTCAATGGACCCGTTGGAATATTAACTGAGTAAAAAGTACAGAAATTGAGGTTTTGCAATATAATTGTGTTGAAAAGCTCCTAATCAATTAAATGAACTCCTAAAATTTGATTAAAACTAATTTTGCGGTCCCTTTTGTAGAGGTTTCGGACGAACGGGTCGAAATGGGTCTTTCAAAGGACCCGTTGGAATTTTAACTGAGAAAAAAGTACAGAAATTGAGGTTTTGCAATATAATTGTGTTCAAAAGCCCCTAATCAATTTTTTGAACTCCTAGTATTTGAATAAAACATTTTTGCGATACTTTTTGTAGAGGATTCGGACGAGCAGGTCTAAATGGGCCTTTCAATGGACCCGTTGGAATTTTAACTGAGTAAAAAGTACAAAAATTGAGGTTTTCCAATATAATTGTGTTGAAAAGATCCTAATCAATTACATGAACTCCTAAAATTTGATTAAAACTTGTTTTGCATTCCTTTTTGTAGAGGTTTCGGACGAGCGGGTCGAAATGGGCCTTTCAATGGACCCGTTGGAATTTTAACTGAGTAAAAAGTATAGAAATTGAGGTTTTGCAATATAATTGTGTTGAAAAGCTCCTAATCAATTATTTGGACTCCTAATATTTGATTAAAACTTGTTTTGTAGAGGTTTCGGACGAGCAGGTCTAAATGGGCCTTTCAATGGACCCGTTGGAATTTTAACTGAGTAAAAAGTACAGAAATTAAGGTTTTGCAATATAATTGTGTTGAAAAGCTCCTAATCAATTACATGAACTCCTAAAATTTGATTAAAACTTGTTTTGCAGTCCTTTTTGTAGAGGTTTCGGACGAGCGGGTCGAAATGGGCCTTTCAATGGACCCGTTGGAATTTTAACTGAGTAAAAAGTATAGAAATTGAGGTTTTGCAATATAATTATGTTGAAAAGATCCTAATCAATTATTTGAACTCCTAATATTTGATTAAAACTTGTTTTGCAGTCCTTTTTGTAGAGGTTTCGGACAAGCGGGTCGAAATGGTCCTTTCAATGGACCCGTTGGAATTTTAACTGAGTAAAAAGTATAGAAATTGAGGTTTTGCAATATATGTGTGTTGAAAAGCTCCTAATCAATTCGTTGAACTCCTAATATTTGAATAAAATATTTGTGCGGTCCTTTTTGTAGAGGTTTCGGACGAGCAGGTCTAAATGGGCCTTTCAATGGACCCGTTGGAATTTTAACTGAGTAAAAAGTATAGAAATTGAGGTTTTGCAATATAATTGTGTTGAAAAGCTCCTAATCAATTCTTTGAACTCCTAATATTTGAATAAAACATTTTTCCAGTCCTTTTTGTAGAGGTTTCGGACGAGCGGGTCGAAATGGGCCTTTCAATGGAATTTTGTTGAAAAGCTCCTAATCAATTATTTTAACTGTGTAAAAAGTACAGAAATTGAGGTTTTGCAATATAATTTTGTTGAAAAGCTCCTAATCAATTATTTGTACTCCTAATATTTGATTAAAACTTGTTTTGCAGTCCTTTTTGTAGAGGTTTCGGTCGAGCGGGTCGAAATGGGCCTTTCAATGGTCCTGTTGGAATTTTTACTGAGTAAAAACTACAGAAATTTAGGTTTTGTAATATAATTGTGTCGAAAAGCTCCTAATCAATTATTTGAACTCCTAATATTTGAATAAAACATTTTTGCGGTCCTTTTTGTAGAGGTTTCGGACGAGCAGGTCTAAATGGGCCTTTCCATGGACCCGTTGAAATTTTAACTGAGTAAGAATTACAGAGATTGAGGTTTCGCAATATAATTATGTTGAAAAGCTCCTAATCAATTACATGAACTCCTAAAATTTGATTAAAACTTGTTTTGCGGTCCTTTTTGTAGAGGTTTCGGACGAGCAGGTCTAAATGGGCCTTTCAATGGACCCGTTGGAATTTTAACTGAGTAAAAAGTACAGAAATTAAGGTTTTGCAATATAATTGTGTTGAAAAGCTCCTAATCAATTACATGAACTCCTAAAATTTCATTAAAACTTGTTTTGTAGTCCTTTTTGTAGAGGTTTCGGACGAGCGGGTCGAAATGGGCCTTTCAATGGACCCGTTGGAATTTTAACTAAGTGAAAAGTATAGAAATTGAGGTTTTACAATATAATTGTGTTGAAAAGCTCCTAATTAATTATTTGAACTCCTAATATTTGATTAAAACTTGTTTTGCAGTCCTTTTGTAGAGGTTTCGGACGAGCGGGTCGAAATGGACCATTCAATGGACCCGTTGGAATTTTAACTGAGTAAAAAGTATAGAAATTGAGGTTTTGCAATATAATTATGTTGAAAAGCTCCTAATCAATTATTTGAACTCCTAATATTTGATTAAAACTTGTTTTGCAGTCCTTTTTGCAGAGGTTTCGGACGAGCAGGTCGAAATGGTCCTTTCAATGGACCCGTTGGAATTTTAACTGAGTAAAAAGTATAGAAATTGAGGTTTTTCAATATAATTGTGTTGAAAAGCTCCTAATCAATTATTTGGACTCCTAATATTTGATTAAAACTTGTTTTGCAGAGGTTTCGGACGAGCGGATCGAAATGGTCCTTTCAATGGACCCGTTGGAATTTTAACTGAGTAAAAAGTACAGAAATTGAGGTTTTGCAATATAATTGCGTTGAAAAGCTCCTAATCAATTACATGAACTCCTAAAATTTGATTAAAACTTGTTTTGCAGTCCTTTTTGTAGAGGTTTCGGACGAGCGGGTCGAAATGGGCCTTTCAATGGACCCGTTGGAATTTTAACTAAGTGAAAAGTATAGAAATTGAGGTTTTACAATATAATTGTGTTGAAAAGCTCCTAATTAATTATTTGAACTCCTAATATTTGATTAAAACTTGTTTTGCAGTCCTTTTGTAGAGGTTTCGGACGAGCGGGTCGAAATGGACCATTCAATGGACCCGTTGGAATTTTAACTGAGTAAAAAGTATAGAAATTGAGGTTTTGCAATATAATTGTGTTGAAAAGCTCCTAATCAATTATTTGGACTCATAATATTTGATTAAAACTTGTTTTGCAGAGGTTTCGGACGAGCAGGTCTAAATGGGCCTTTCAATGGAACCGTTGGAATTTTAACTAAGTAAAAAGTATAGAAATTGAGGTTTTGCAATATAATTGTGTTGAAAAGCTCCTAATCAATTCTTTGAACTCCTAATATTTGAATAAAACATTTTTGCGGTCCTTTTGTAGAGGTTTCGGACGAGCAGGTCTAAATGGGCCTTTCAATGGGCCCGTTGGAATTTTAATTGAGTAAAAAGTATAAAATTGAGGTTTTTCAATATAATTGTGTTGAAAAGCTCCTAATCAATTCTTTGAACTCCTAATATTTGAATAAAACATTTTTGCAGTCCTTTTTGTAGAGGTTTCGGACGAGCGGGTCGAAATTGGCCTTTCAATGGACCCGTTGGAATTTTAACTGAGAAAAAAGTACAGAAATTGAGGTTTTGCAATATAATTGTGTTCAAAAGACCCTAATCAATTATTTGAACTCCTAGTATTTGAATAAAACATTTTTGCGATACTTTTTGTAGAGGTTTCGGACGAGCATGTCTAAATGGGCCTTTCAATGGACCCGTTTGAATTTTAACTTTGTAAAAAGTACAGAAATTGAGGTTTTGCAATATTATTGTGTTGAAAAGCTCCTAATCAATTACATGAACTCCTAAAATTTGATAAAACATTTTTTTGTAGTCCTTTTGTAGAGGTTTCGGACGAGCGGGTCGAAATGGGCCTTTCAATGGACCCGTTGGAATTTTAACTGAGTAAAAAGTATAGAAATTGAGGTTTTGCAATATAATTGTGTTGAAAAGCTCCTAATCAATTATTTGAACTTCTAATATTTGATTAAAACTTGTTTTGCAGTCCGTTTTGCAGAGGTTTCGGACGAGCGGGTCGAAATGGTCCTTTCAATGGACCCGTTGGAATTTTAATTGAGTAAAAAGTACAGAAATTGAGGTTTTGCAATATAATTGTGTTGAAAAGCTCCTAATAAATTCTCTGAACTCCTAATATTTGAATAAAACATTTTTGCGATACTTTTTGTAGAGATTTCGGACGAGCAGGTCTAAATGGGCCTTTCAATGGGCCCGTTGGAATTTTAATTGAGTAAAAAGTATAAAATTGAGGTTTTTCAATATAATTGTGTTGAAAAGCTCCTAATCAATTCTTTGAACTCCTAATATTTGAATAAAACATTTTTGCAGTCCTTTTTGTAGAGGTTTCGAACGAGCGGGTCGAAATGGGCCTTTCAATGGACCCGTTGGAATTTTAACTGAGAAAAAAGTATAGAAATTGAGGTTTTGCAATATAATTGTGTTCAAAAGACCCTAATCAATTATTTGAACTCCTAGTATTTGAATAAAACATTTTTGCGATACTTTTTGTAGAGGTTTCGGACGAGCAGGTCTAAATGGGCCTTTCAATGGAACCGTTGGAATTTTAACTGAGTAAAAAGTACAGAAATTGAGGTTTTGCAATATAATTGTGTTGAAAAGCTCCTAATCAATTACATGAACTCCTAAAATTTGATTAAAACTTGTTTTGCAGTCCTTTTTGTAGAGGTTTCGGACGAGCGGGTCGAAATGGGCCTTTCAATGGACCCGTTGGAATTTTAACTAAGTAAAAAGTATAGAAATTGAGGTTTTACAATATAATTGTGTTGAAAAGCTCCTAATCAATTATTTGAACTCCTAATATTTGATTAAAACTTGTTTTGCAGTCCTTTTTTAGAGGTTTCGGACGAGCAGGTCGAAATGGGCCATTCAATGGACCCGTTGGAATTTTAACTGAGTAAAAAGTATAGAAATTGAGGTTTTGCAATATAATTGTGTTGAAAAGCTCCTAATCAATTATTTCGACTCCTAATATTTGATTCAAACTTGTTTTGCAGAGGTTTCGGACGAGCGGGTCGAAATGGTCCTTTTAATGGACCCGTTAGAATTTTAACTGAGTAAAAAGTACAGAAATTGAGGTTTTGCAATATAATTGTGTGGAAAAGCTCCTAATCAATTATTTGAACTCCTAGTATTTGAATAAAACATTTTTGCGATACTTTTTGAAGAGGTTTCGGACGAGCAGGTCTAAATGGGCCTTTCAATGGGCCCGTTGGAATTTTAATTGAGTAAAAAGTATAAAATTGAGGTTTTTCAGTATAATTGTGTTGAAAAGCTCCTAATCAATTCTTTGAACTCCTAATATTTGAATAAAACATTTTTGCAGTCCTTTTTGTAGAGGTTTCGGACGAGCGGGTCGAAATGGGCCTTTCAATGGACCCGTTGGAATTTTAACTGAGAAAAAGGTACAGAAATTGAGGTTTTGCAATATAATTGTGTTCAAAAGACCCTAATCAATTATTTGAACTCCTAGTATTTGAATAAAACATTTTTGCGATACTTTTTGTAGAGGTTTCGGACGAGCAGGTCTAAATGGGCCTTTCAATGGAACCGTTTAAATTTTAACTCTGTAAAAAGTACAAAAATTGAGGTTTTGCAATATAATTGTGTTGAAAAGCTCCTAATCAATTACATGAACTCCTAAAATTTGGTAAAACTTGTTTTGCAGTCCTTTTGTAGAGGTTTCGAACGAGCGGGTCGAAATGGTCCTTTCAATGGACCCGTTGGAATTTTAACTAAGTAAAAAGTATAGAAATTGAGGTTTTGCAATATAATTGTGTTGAAAAGCTCCTAATCAATTATTTGAACTTCTAATATTTGATTAAAACTTGTTTTGCAGTCCGTTTTGCAGAGGTTTCGGACGAGCGGGTCGAAATGGTCCTTTCAATGGACCCGTTGGAATTTTAATTGAGTAAAAAGTACAAAAATTGAGGTTTTGCAATATAATTGTGTTGAAAAGCTCCTAATCAATTCTTTGAACTCCTAATATTTGAATAAAACATTTTTGCGGTCCTTTTTGTAGAGGTTTCGGACGAGCAGGTCTAAATGGGCCTTTCAATGGACCCGTTGGAATTTTAACTGAGTAAAAAGCATAGAAATTGAGGTTTTGCAATATAATTGTGTTGAAAAGCTCCTAATCAATTCTTTGAACTCCAAATATTTGAATAAAACATTTTTGCAGTCCTTTTTGTAGAGGTTTCGGACGAGCGGGTCGAAATGGGCCTTTCAATGGACCCGTTGGAATTTTAACTGAGTAAAAAGTATAGCATTGAACTCCTAATCAATTTTTTGAACTCCTAATATTTGAATAAAACATTTTTGCGATCCTTTTTGCAGAGGTTTCGGACGAGCATGTCTAAATGGGCGTTTCAATGGACCCGTTGGAATTTTAATTGTGTTGAAAAGCTCCTAATCAATTATTTCAACTCCTAATATTTGAATAAAACATTTTTGCGATCCTTTTTGTAGAGATTTCGGACGAGCAGGTCTAAATGGGGATTTCAATGGACCCGTTGGAATTTTAACTGAGTAAAAAGTATAGAAATTGAGGTTTTGCAATATAATTGTGTTGAAAGGCTCCTAATCAATTATTTGAACTCCTAATATTCGATTAAAACTTGTTTTGCAGTCCTTTTTGCAGAGGTTTCGGACGAGCGGGTCGAAATGGTCCTGTCAATGGACCCGTTGGAATTTTAACTGAGTAAAAAGTGCAGAAATTGAGGTTTTGCAATATAATTGTGTTGAAAAGCTCCTAATCAATTATTTGAACTCCTAATATTTGAATAAAACTTGTTTTGCAGTCCTTTTTGTAGAGGTTTCGGACGAGCGGTCGAAATGGGCCTTTCAATGGACCCGTTGGAATTTTAACTGAGTAAAAAGTATAGAAATTGAGGTTTTGCAATATAATTGTGTTGAAAAGCTCCTAATCAATTATTTGGACTCCTAATATTTGATTAAAACTTGTTTTGCAGAGGTTTCGGACGAGCGGGTCGAAATGGTCCTTTCAATTGACCCGTTGGAATTTTAACTGAGTAAAAAGTACAGAAATTGAGGTTTTGCAATATAATTGCGTTGAAAAGCTCCTAATCAATTCTTTGAACTCCTAATATTTGAATAAAACATTTTTGCGGTCCTTTTTGTAGAGGTTTCGAACGAGCAGGTCTAAATGGGCCTTTCAATGGACCCGTTGGAATTTTAACTGATTAAAAAGTATAGAAATTGAGGTTTTGCAATATAATTGTGTTGAAAAGCTCCTAATCAATTCTTTGAACTCCTAATATTTGAATAAAACATTTTTGCAGTCCTTTTTGTAGAGGTTTCGGACGAGCGGGTCGAAATGGGCCTTTCAATGGACCCGTTGGAATTTTAACTGAGTAAAAAGTACAAAAATTGAGGTTTTGCAGTATAATTTTGTTGAAAAGCTCCTAATCAATTATTTGAACTCCTAATATTTGATTAAAACTTGTTTTGCAGTCCTTTTTGTAGAGGTTTCGGACGAGCTGGTCAAAATGGGCCTTTCAATGGACCCGTTGGAATTTTTACTTAGTAAAAACTACAGAAATTTAGGTTTTGTAATATAATTGTGTTGAAAAGCTCCTAATCAGTTATTTAAAATCCTAATATTTGAATAAAACATTTTTGCGGTCCTTTTTGTAGAGGTTTCGGACGAGCATGTTTAAATGGGCCTTTCCATGGACCCGTTGGAATTTTAACTGAGTAAAAAGTACAGAAATTGAGGTTTCGCAATATAATTATGTTGAAAACCTTCTAACCAATTGCATGAACTCCTAAAATTTGATTAAAACTTGTTTTGCGGTCCTTTATGTAGAGGTTTCGAACGAACGGGTCGAAATGGGCCTTTCAAAGGACCCGTTGGAATTTTAACTAAGAAAAAAGTACAGAAATTGAGGTTTTGCAATATAATTGTGTTCAAAAGACCCTAATCAATTATTTGAACTCCTAGTATTTGAATAAAACATTTTTGCGATACTTTTTGTAGAGGTTTCGGATGAGCAGGTCTAAATGGGCCTTTCAATGGACCCGTTGGAATTTTAACTGAGTAAAAAGTACAAAAATTGAGGTTTTGCAATATAATTGTGTTGAAAAGCTCCTAATCAATTATTTGAACTCCTAATATTTGAATAAAACATTTTTCATGTTCTTTTTGTAGAGGTTTCGGACGAGCATGTCGAAATGGGCATTTCAAAGGTCCCGTTGTAATTTTAACTGAGTAAAAAGTACAGAAATTGAGGTTTTGCAATATAATTGTGTTGAAAAGCTCCTAATCAAATATTTGAACTCCTAATATTTGAATAAAACATTTTTGCGATCCTTTTTGTAGAGGTTTCGGACGAGCAGGTCTAAATGGGCCTTTCCATGGAACCGTTGGAATTTTAACAGAGTAAAAAGTACAGAAATTGAGGTTTCGCTATAAAATTATGTTGAAAAGCTCCTAATCAATTACATGAACTCCTAAATTTTGATTAAAACTTGTTTTGCGGTCATTTTTGTAGAAGTTTCGGACGAACGGGTCGAAATGGGCCTTTCAATGGACCCGTTGGAATTTTAACTTAGAAAAAAGTACAGAAATTGAGGTTTTGCAACATAATTGTGTTCAAAAGCACCTAATCAATTATTTTAACTTCTAGTATTTGAATTAAACATTTTTGCGATACTTTTTGTAGAGGTTTCGGACAAGCAGGTCTAAATGGGCCTTTCAATGGACCCGTTGGAATTTTAACTGAGTAAAAAGTACAGAAATTGAGGTTTTGCAATATAATTGTGTTGAAAAGCTCCTAATCAATTACATGAACTACTAAATTTTGATTAAAACTTGTTTTGCAGTCCTTTTTGTAGAGGTTTCGGACGAGCGGGTCGAAATGGGCTTTTCAATGGACCCGTTGGAATTTTAACTGAGTAAAAAGTACAGAAATTGAGGTTTTGCAATATAATTGTGTTGTAAAGCTCCTAATCAATTACATGAACTACTAAATTTTGATTAAAACTTGTTTTGCAGTCCTTTTTGTAGAGGTTTCGGACGAGCGGGTCGAAATGGGCCTTTCAATGGACCCGTTGGAATTTTAACTAAGTAAGAAGAACTAAAATTGAGGTTTTGCAATATAATTGTGTTGAAAAGCTCCTAATAAATTATTTAAAATCCTAATATTTGAAGAAAACATTTTTGCGGTCCTTTTTGTAGAGGTTTCGGACGAGGAGGTCTAAATGGGCCTTTCCATGGACCCGTTGGAATTTTAACTGAGTAAAAAGTACAGAAATTGAGGTTTTGCAATATAATTGTGTTGAAAAGCTCCTAATAAATTCTTTGAACTCCTAAAATTTGAATAAAACATTTTTGCGGTCCTTTTTGTAGAGGTTTCGGACGAGCAGGTCTAAATGGGCCTTTCAATGGACCCGTTGGAATTTTAACTGAGTAAAAAGTACACAAATTGAGGTTTTGCAATATAATTGTGTTCAAAAGCTCCTAATCAATTATTTGAACTCCTAGTATTTGAATAAAACATTTTTGCGATACTTTTTGTAGAGGTTTCAGACGAGCAGGTCTAAATGGGCCTTTCAATGGGCCCGTTGGAATTTTAATTGAGTAAAAAGTATAAAATTGAGGTTTTTCAATATAATTGTGTTGAAAAGCTCCTAATCAATTATTTAAAATCCTAATATTTGAATAAAAAATTTTGCGGTCCTTTTTGTAGAGGTTTCGGACGAGTAGGTCTAAATGGGCCTTTCAATGGGCCCGTTGGAATTTTAACTGAGTAAAAAGTATAAAATTGAGGGTTTTCAATATAATTGTGTTGAAAAGTTCCTAATCAATTATTTGTACTCCTAAAATTTGATTAAAACTATTTTGCGGTCCTTTTTGTCAAGGTTTCGAACGAGCAGGTCTAAATGGGCCTTTCCATGGACCCGTTGGAATTTTAACTGAGTAAAAAGTACAGAAATTGAGGTTTTGCAATATAATTATGTTGAAAAGCTCCTAATCAATTACATGAACTCCTAAAATTTGATTAAAACTTGTTTTGCGGTCCTTTTGGTAGAGGTTTCGGACGAACGGGTCGAAATGGGCCTTTTAATGGACCCGTTGGAATTTTAACTGAGAAAAAAGTACAGAAATTGAGGTTTTGCAATATAATGGTGTTCAAAAGCTCCTAATCAATTATTTGAACTACTAGTATTTGAATAAAACATTTTTGCGATACTTTTTGTAGAGGTTTCGGACGAGCAGGTCTAAATGGGCCTTTCAATGGACCCGTTGGAATTTTAACTGAGTAAAAAGTACAGAAATTGAGGTTTTGCAATATAATTGTGTTGAAAAGCTCCTAATCAATTACATGAACTCCTAAAATTTGATTAAAACTTGTTTTGGAGTCCTTTTTGTAGAGGTTTAGGACGAGCGGGTCGAAATGGGCCTTTCAATGGACCCGTTGGAATTTTAACTGAGTAAAAAGTATAGAAATTGAGGTTTTGCAATATAATTGTGTTGAAAAGCTCCTAATCAATTATTTGAACTCCTAATATTTGAATAAAACTTGTTTTGCAGTCCTTTTTGTAGAGGTTTCGGACAAGCGGGTCGAAATGGGCCTTTGAATGGACCCATTGGAATTTTTACTGAGTAAAAACTACAGAAATTTAGGTTTTGTAATATAATTGTGTTGAAAAGCTCCTAATCAATTATTTGAACTCCTAAAATTTGAATAAAACATTTTTGCGGTCCTTTTTGTAGAGGTTTCGGACGAGCAGGTCTAAATGGGCCTTTCCATGGACCCGTTGGAATTTTAACTGAGTAAAAAGTATAGAAATTGAGGTTTTGCAATATAATTATGTTGAAAAGCTCCTAATCAATTACATGAACTCCTAAATTTTGATTAAAACTTGTTTTGCAGTCCTTTTTGTAGAGGTTTCGGACGAGCGGGTCGAAATGGGCCTTTCAATGGACCCGTTGGAATTTTAACTTAGTAAAAGTACAGAAATTGAGGTTTTGCAATATAATTGTTTTCAAAAGCTCCTAATCAATTATTTGAACTCCTAATATTTGAATAAAACATTTTTGCAGTCCTTTTTGTAGAGGTTTCGGACGAGCAGGTATAAATGGGCCTTTCAATGGAACCGTTGGAATTTTAACTAAGTAAAAAATACAGAAATTGAGGTTTTGCAATATAATTGTGTTGAAAAGCTCCAAATCAATTATTTGAACTCATAATATTTAAATAAAACATTTTTGCGGTCCTTTTTGTAGAGGTTTTGGACGAGCAGGTCTAAATGGGCCTTTGAGTGGACCCGTTGGAATTTTAACTTAGTAAATAGTACATAAATTGAAGTTTTGCAATATAATTGTGTTGAAAAGCTCATAATCAATTCTTTGAACTCCTAATATTTGAATAAAACATTTTTGCGGTCCTTTTTGTAGAGGTTTCGGACGAGCAGGTCTAAATGGGCCTTTCAACGGACCCGTTGGAATTTTAACTGAGAAAAAAGTACAGAAATTGAGGTTTTGCAATATAATTGTGTTCAAAAGCTCCTAATCAATTATTTGAACTCCTAGTATTTGAATAAAACATTTTAGCGAAACTTTTTGTAGAGGTTTCGGACGAGCAGGTCTAAATGGGCCTTTCAATGGACCCGTTGGAATTTTAACTAAGTAAAAAGTACAAAAATTGAGGTTTTGCAATATAATTGTGTTGAAAAGATCCTAACCAATTACATGAACTCCTAAAATTTGATTAAAACTTGTTTTGCAGTCCTTTTTGTAGAGGTTTCGGACGAGCGGGTCGAAATGGGCCTTTCAATGGACCCGTTGGAATTTTAACTTTGTAAAAAGTATAGAAATTGAGGTTTTGCAATATAATTGTGTTGAAAAGCTCCTAATCAATTATTTGAACTCCTAAAATTTCATTAAAACTTGTTTTGTAGTCCTTTTTGCAGAGGTTTCGGACGAGCGGGTCGAAATGGTCCTTTCAATGGACCCGTTGGAATTTTAACTGAGTAAAAAGTACAGAAATTGAGGTTTTGCAATATAATTGTGTTGAAAAGCTCCTAGTCAATTATTTGAACTCATAATATTTGAATAAAACATTTTTGCGATCCTTTTTGTAGAGGTTTCGAACGAGCAGGTCTAAATGGGCCTTTCAATGGACCCGTTGGAATTTTAACTGAGTAAAAAGTATAGAAATTGAGGTTTTGCAATATAATTGTGTTGAAAAACTCCTAATCAATTATTTGAACTCCTAATATTTGATTAAAACTTGTTTTGCAGTCCTTTTTGCAGAGGTTTCGGACGAGCGGGTCGAAATGGTCCTTTTAATGGACCCGTTGGAATTTTAACTGAGTAGAAAGTACATAAATTGATGTTTTGCAATATTATTGTGTTGAAAAGCTCCTAATCAATTACATGAACTCCTAAAATTTGATTAAAACTTGTTTTGCAGTCATTTTTGTAGAGGTTTCGGACGAGCGGGTCGAAATGGGCCTTTCAATGGACCCGTTGGAATTTTAACTAAGTAAAAAGTATAGAAATTGAGGTTTTACAATATAATTGTGTTGAAAAGATCCTAATCAATTATTTGAACTCCTAATATTTGATTAAAATTTGTTTGCAGTCCTTTTTGCAGAGGTTTCGGACGAGCAGGTCGAAATGGTCCTTTCAATGGACTCGTTGGAATTTTAACTAAGTAAAAAGTTCTGAAATTGAGGTTTTGCAATATAATTTTGTTGAAAAGCTCCTAATCAATTATTTAAAATCCTAATATTTGAATAAAACATTTTTGCGGTCCTTTTTGTAGAGGTTTCAGACGAGCAGGTCTAAACGGGCCTTTCAATGGGCCCGTTGGAATTTTAATTGAGTAAAAAGTATAAAATTGAGGTTTTTGAATATAATTGTGTTGAAAAGTTCCTAATAAATTATTTGAACTCCTAAAATTTGATTAAAACTATTTTGTGGTCCTTTTTGTCGAGGTTTTGGATGAGTAGGTCGAAATGGGTCTTTCAATGGACCCGTTAGAATTTTAACTGAGTAAAAAGTAAAGAAATTGATGTTTTGCAATATAATTGTGTTGAAAAGCTCCTAAAAATTATTTGAACTCCTAATATTTGAATAAAACATTTTTGCGGTCATTTTTGTAGAGGTTTCGGACGAGCTTGTCTAAACGGGCCTTTCAATGGTCCCATTGAAATTTTAACTGAGTAAAAAGTACAGAAATTGAGGTTTTGCAATATAATTGTGTTGAAAAGCTCCTAATCAATTATTTAAACTCCTAAAATTTGATTAAAACTTGTTTTGCGGTCCTTTTGTAGAGGTTTCGGATGAGTAGGTCCAAATAGGCCTTTCAATGAACTCGTTGGAATTTTAATTGAGTAAAAAGTACAAAAATTGAGGTTTTACAATATAATTGTGTTAAAAATCTCCTAACCAATTACATGATGTCCTAAAATTTTATTAAAACTTGTTTTGCGGTCCTTATTGTAGAGGTTTCAGACGAGCATGTCTAAATGGGCCTTTCATTGGACCCGTTGGAATTTTAACCGAGTAAAAAGTATAAAAATTGAGGTTTTATAATATATTTGTGTTGAAAATATTATAATCATTTATTTGTACTCCTAAAATATGATCCAAACTTGTTTTACGGTCCTTTATATAGAGGTTTCGGACGTGCGGGTCTAAATGGGCATTTCAATGGACCCGTTGGATTTTTAACTAAGTAAAAAGTACATAAATTGAGGTTTTGCAATATAATTGTGTTGAAAAGCTCCTAATCAATTATTTGAACTCCTAATATTTGAATAAAACATTTTTGCGGTCCTTTTTGTAGAGGTTTCGGACGAACAGGTCTAAATGGGCCTTTCAATGGACCAGTTGGAATTTTAACTGAGTAAAAAGTACAGAAATTGAGGTTTTGCATTATAATTGTGTTGTAAAGCTCCTAATCAATTACATGAACTACTAAAATTTGATTAAAACCTGTTTTGTAGTCCTTTTGTAGAAGTTTCGGACGAGCGGGTCGAAATGGGCCTTTAAATGGACCCGTTGGAATTTTAACTAAGTAAAAAGTACTGAAATTGCGGTTTTGCAATATAATTGTGTTGAAAAGCTCCTAATCAATTATTTAATATCCTACTATTTGAATAAAACATTTTTGCTGTCCTTTTTGTAGAGGTTTCGGATAAGCAGCTTTAAATGGGCCGTTCATTGGGCCCGTTGGAATTTTAACTGAGTAAAAAGTATAAAATTGAGGTTTTTCAATATAATTGTGTTGAAAAGTTCCTAATCAATTATTTGAACTCCTAAAATTTGATTAAAATTATTTTGCGGTCCTTTTTGTCAAGGTATCGGACGAGCAGGTCTAAATGGGCCTTTCAATGGACCCGTTAGAATTTTAACTGAGTAAAAAGTAAAGAAATTGATGTTTTGCAATATAATTGTGTTGAAAAGCTCCTAATCAATTATTTGAACTCCTAATATTTGAATAAAACATTTTTGCGGTCCTTTTTTTAGAGGTTTCGGACGAGCTGGTCTAAATGGGCCTTTCAATGGTCCCGTTGAAATTTTAACTGAGTAAAAAGTACAGAAATTGAGGTTTTGCAATATAATTGTGTTGAAAAGCTCCTAATAAATTATTTGAACTCCTAAAATTTGATTAAAACTTGTATTGCGGTCCTTTTGTAGAGGTTTCGGACGAGTAGGTCTAAATTGGCCTTTCAATGGACCCGTTGGAATTTTAACTGAGTAAAAAGTACAAAAATTGAGGTTTTGCAATATAATTGTGTTAAAAATCTCCTAACCAATTACATGATGTCCTAAAATTTGATTAAAACTTGTTTTGCGGCCCTTTTGTAGAGGTTTTAGACGAGCATGTCTAAATGGGCCTTTCATTGGACCCGTTGGAATTTTAACTGAGTAAAAAGTATAAAAATTGAGGTTTTGTAATATAATTGTGTTTAAAATATCATAATCAATTATTGGTACTCATAAAATATGATCAAAACTTGTTTTGCGGTCCTTTATATAGAGGTTTCGGACGTGCGGGTCGAAATGGGCCTTTTAGTGGACCAGTTGGAATTTTAACTGAGTAAAATGTATAAAAATTGAAGTTTTGCAATATAATTGTGTTGAAAAGCTCATAATCATTTATTTGAACTCCTAAAATTTGATTAAAACTTTTTTATGGTCCTTTTTGTATCGGTTTCGAACGTGCAGGTCTAAATGGGCCTTCAATGGACCCGTTGGAAATTTAACTGAGTAAAAAGTACAGAAATTGAGGTTTTGCAATATAATTGTGTTGAAAAGCTCCTAATTAGTTATTTGAACTCCTAATATTTGAATAAAACTGTAACACCCATGTTTGGGGGTCAGGTGAAAATATTAATAAAATAATGTTTTGGGGTTTTGGGTTATAATTAAATAATAAAATAATTATCATGGGCCTCGTGATTTCAAAAATAATTAAAGTTATGTTGGGCCTATCTCTTAAGTCCAAAATCCATGGACTTTATGAGATGAGAATTTTGACCATTCATTAATGGCATTTTAGTTAATAGTTGGTCTTCCAACTAAAACCCCTTTTATTTTATTATAATTCAAATAAACAAAAAACTCCATCATCTTATTCTCCAAACCTCAAAACCAACGACAAGTGAAGCTCCCCTCCCCTTTCACTATTCCATTTCATCCCATCTTCATTTTGGCTCGGTTTCAAAAGGTAATTACGTTTTCATCTTGCTCTCATCTTCCTCTCTTCAAAAGTACAACTAGTTTTTATTTTCATCCATGTTTTGAGAATTTGAGTTTTTGAGCTTTTAAGTTAAAAATCTAAACTTTGTTGTTCTATGTTGAAGTTTTTGATTCCTTGTTAGTATTTATGTGATTAGCAACCCAAATGGTCCAACATATATGATTTTTTACTTGGTTTTATAAACATTCCCCGATTTGGGTTTTGGTGGGTTTTTAGAAGGGTTTTAAGGGAGTTTTCGGAGTTGTTTTATGTTGGAATTTGAGTGCTGATGTTAGTATGGTATATGAGGGTCACTTTGGGTGTGTCTGATGATCGTTTGGGTGTTTGAAATGGAAGATTTCAGTTGGTCTTGAGGGCTGCTCGGGAATCTTGTTTTGAACATGAGTTTGGGTGTTAAATTACTTGGAAATTTTAATCCGCGTTGTTCCGGCGGCTTGTAATTGATTTTTGGTGTTTTGTTTGTGTTTGGATTTGGTTAGAATCAAGGTTTGACATCGGTGAAGCATCGGGAGTGAATCCGGAAGCTTGAAGGTGTTGTTTGCTTGGTTGTTGAGCTTGGAAGTGAAGGTGAGTGGTTTAATGCTTTCAAAATGGTTTTGAGTATTTGGTTCAAGCATGTGGACTAGGTTGGGCTTGGTAGACCCACCTAGAGTTGGGATTAGTGTGGTAGCCTAATCCCAAGCTTTAGTTAGAGACATTGGTTGAACTTTTTAATTGTTGTTTATGCCTCATGATGATTTGTGTTGATGATGGTTATGTATAAATGTGTTATACATGTATGTTGAGGCATGGATTGATGCATTGCTATATGCACGTGGATTGTTCATGATTGTGATCATGGTGAGTACGTGCTAAGCACGAAATTGGATATGTAATGTGGTTGTAGATTGTGGATAATATTGGCACTAGTATGCTTAGGTACAAATGATCGATCATTAGGATGTTAGTGTGCACACCTGAATCAAATGCGCACGTGGTCTTGATGATGGTAGTCATCAAGATGGAGTACGGGTTCGCCCGGAAATTCTTCTTGTATATGTGATAGTCGGTGATGAGTGTAATCCCATCGACGGGGCGTGAGGATGAGTGGAATCCCCTCCGCGTGAACGGTGATGAGTGTAATCCCACCGTGAGGTAAAGTTGTTGTTGGATGTGAGTTCCAACGTGTTATCCGTGTATTCGATTCATAGCTAGGTGCCAATATGTGATGGTATGTGTACCAACATGTTATGAGATGTGATTCTTATATGGATGGATATATGTGTTTACATATGTTGTGGTTATGAGCTTGTTGAGCATGGCATAGTATTTAATATATGTTCATGCATCATTGACATTTTTTGGCTTTGTGGATCGAAGGTAAGAACATGCATCTACCTTGTTGTTCTCGTTCTTGGACCCTGCATTGTCGATGTTTGTTTTTAATAAGCTTGCCCTCACTAAGCTTTATGCTTACGCTCTTTTTTGTCCGGCAATGCAGATCCTTAGCTCGTGGGTTGCTAGTGCAAGAAGGGGCCTCCAAGTGTGTGCTTTGTGGTGCTAGCTTAGCTAACAAGTATGGGTATTTTTAGTTATGATGTAATGGTCAAGCAATGGGACATGTATTTGTGGCTTGATGCTTTTGATGTATGTTGAAGTCTGTTTGTTTGGAAGCATTTTAGACCTCTTTTATATGCCATGTTGTTTTTTGGCTTTTGGTTGCCTTGAATGCTTGTAAACCATGTTGAATTGCCTACCTTAATTGTCTAAGTGTATGTCTCTTTTGAAACATGAACCTTGAATGCTATGTATGAACTTTTGAAATGGATGCCTATCTTATATCTTGTGTATCTTGAGCACGGTTGCTATAGGGTGTATGCCTCTAGAGTGTGTTTGCATGTTAAGTATGCTTCTTGGAGTCGTTTAGGACGTTTGGGATCATTTGGAAGTGTTTAAAGCTGATTTTGGAAATTTGCAGACAGAATGTGTTTCGAAACGGGTTTCCCCTGTTTCGAAACGGGTGTGGTTCCAAGGCCCCGTATCGAAACGCGTATCGATACGTTTTGGCTACTGTGAGCCCCTGTTTTGAAACAAGTTTCGAATCACTTTGGCTACTGGAATTGCCTGTTTCGAAACAAGTATTGAAACGGCAAGGCAAAATGAGACCCAGTTCCGAAACGGGGTGAATGCGTTTCGAAACGGATGTCTGACTTTTTCAACTGGAGCTCGTGTTTCGAAATGGGCTTTGACTGTTTCGAAACACAAGCCTGTATTTGGGCTTTTTGACATCTCTAAAGGGTCTCAAGGGCTGGGCTTAGGCCCTGTTTGTTGTTGGGCTTCCGCTTAAGTTTAATTAATGCATCTAGATAAGATAATAAATGAAAAAGTTTTCCTAGGGTTGGTAACCGAAGTGGATCCTTAACGGGTTTCATCTCGGTTATCCCCGTGTAGCCCACTCGGATCGGTCAAGCGTCCGGACCGGGACGAGGGGGTTACACTTGTTGGTATCAGAGCCTAAGGTTTCCGATACCTTGGGAAGGTAAGTGAGGTAAGTTGTGTTTTATGATTGAAATGCATGGTGTTTGCTTGCCATGTAAGCATGTTTGCTCATTTATCATGTATGCTTGTTGTTTTGTTTGAAGCATGTTGTTTAGAGTCCCATTGCTACTATTACATCGGAAAATGATTTTCAAAGTGAGGGAACATACTTGGGCCACTTGGAGCCCTTGTCTTGCTAACCCTATCTTTTGTGTTTTCTTGTTGTGGTTGTAGTTGTTGTTTGTGAGCGATGTCGAGGCCGAGAGGTAGGCCGAGAGTGGTTCGTCAGGAACCACGTGTGGCGGCTCCTGTTGATGAGCCGGTAGCTGGGGTTGAGGCTCATGTGGAAGAGTCTGCTGCTGCTGGAGTTGGAGCTCCACCACCACCACCACCACCTCCTCTGCCAGGAGCGGGAGGCGAGGCTGAGGCTGGAGGAGAGGGACTGCAGTTTGGCCAAGATGGCCAAGGTCCGGCCGAAATAGATATGGCTCCGCTTGTGCAAGCTATAGCGGGAGCATTTCAGGCCGTAGTTGCCGGGGCACAGGCTGCAGCTCAGCCTAGAGGTGATGATACTAGTTTACCGTTGGAGAGGCTTCGTAGCCTAGGGGCTAAAGAGTTTAAAGGGTCTACACCTGAGAGATCCGAGTTATGGTTAGAGAAGATCGTCCGCATTTTAGCTCAGATGGGTTGCGTTGGTACCCGTAGGTTGGGGTGTGTGATTTCTTTGCTTCAGGGTGATGCCTACACTTGGTGGGTCACCATCACTACTGTAGTTCCAGGGGCTGAGATTGGATGGGATTTCTTTGAGTCTTCTTTCCGGAAGAGATATTTGGGACTGAGGTATCTTTATGAGAAGAAACGAGAGTTTATGGCCCTAGTTCAGGGAGATGCTACTGTGACTAACTATGAGATTCGTTTTGTTCTTTTGAGTCAGTATGCACCAGAGTTGGTTCCGACTGAGAGGGACCGTTGTAACCGTTTCAGATATGGGCTGCATGAAGAGGTTAAGAGGTATATGTTGGCTTCTGATTATTCAGATTTTGATGTCTTGGTTGCTAGAGCCAAGGACATTGAGCACAGCTTGGGGCTGACCAAGCGTTCTGGAGGATCTAGTTCTGGCAAGAGGAATAGCAACTTTGACCGTGGACATGCCAAGAGGCATAGAGGCAGTGGACAACAGTTTGACCATAGGCGTGGCGGTGGCCACCATGGTAGAGGCCACCAGGGCCATAAAGGAGGAGGGTGTTTGCCCGAGTGCACACGTTGTGGGAGGCAGCACTCCGGAGAGTGTTGGGGTAACTTCCATGCTTGTTGGAACTGTGGTTCGAGGGACCACTTTAGGTGGGAGTGTCCGCATTAGGCGGCACAGGCACCGAACATAGCATAGGCTCCTGCGAGAGCGATAGATTACCAGAGAGGCTGTGGGCGCGGTCGTGGCTACTTCCAGCCTAGTGCTGATGCACCTAGGTTAGATGCTCAAAGGAACCTTGCGCATGTTGTGGCAGTGCAGCCAGAGGCAGGTGGGCCATCGAGGGTCTATGCTCAGAGAGAGGCCGGGAACGACACTGATGTGATAGCAGGTAATTTTGAGTTACAGTCTATGTCTTTGCTTTCTTTGGTTGATTCGGGTTCTACACATTCCTACATTTTGAGTGAGCATGCATGGAAGTTAGATATACTTGTTGAGATCTTAGATGTAGGTATGCATGTGACTAGTTCTTTCGGTGAGACAGTGGTAGTTAGACGTATGTATAGGAGGTGTCCGCTGAAGATTTAGGGTCATGTGTTTCCCGTTGATATGATGGAGCTTCCCTTTTATGGTTTTTATATTATTCTGGGTATGGACTGGTTAGTCGAACACCGAGCTAGTGTGGATTTTGAGACGAAGAGGATTTCTTTGAAACTTTCTGATGATTACGAGGTAGTAGTAGTAGGCGAGAACATTAAGTTCTTGTCTAATGTGGTTTCGGCTTTAAAGGCACATAGGTTGATGGATTCTGGTTGTAGTGCTTACTTAGCTTATGCGATGAATCCTAATATGAGTGAGGCTAGACCGAAGGATATTAGAACAGTTTGTGATTTTTCAGATGTGTTTCCTGAAGAGTTGCCTGGTTTGCCTCCTGACAGAGATGTTGAGTTTGTAATAGACTGTTTCAGGTTCTACCCCAGTTTCTATAGCTCCGTATCGTATGGCTCCGAAAGAGTTGAAAGAATTGAAGAGTCAGTTGCAAGAGTTATTAGACCGTGGTTTCATTAGGCCTAGTAGTTCTCCTTGGGGTGCTCATGTGTTGTTTGTAAAGAAGAAAGATGGCAGTATACGTATGTGTATTGACTACAGGTAGTTGAATCAGTTGATTGTGAAGAACAAGTATCCGTTACCTCGTATAGATGATTTGTTTGATCAGTTGAGAGGTGCTTCAGTGTTCTCGAAGATAGATCTGAGATCGGGGTATTATCAGTTGAAAGTGAAAGAGTGTGATGTTCCGAAGACAGCTCTTAGGACTAGATATGATCACTATGAATTCCTTGTGATGTCGTTTGGGCTCACGAATGCACCGGCAGCATTCATGGATATGATGAACAAAATTTTTAGAGACTATCTAGACCGCTTTGTAGTTGTCTTCATAGATGATATTCTTGTGTACTCTAGATCTGAAGAAGAGCATGATGAGCACTTGAGACTTGTTCTACAGAGGTTGTTGAGCAATCAGTTTTATGCGAAGCTTAGTAAGTGCGAGATCTGGATTCGAGAGGTTGTATTTCTTGGCCATGTTGTTTCGGCCGAAGGTATTTGTGTTGATCCGTCGAAGATTGAGGCTATTATTGAGTGGAAACAACCTAAGTCCGTGACAGAGATTAGGAGTTTCCTAGGATTAGCCAGTTACTATAGGAGGTTTGTTGATGGTTTCTCTAGGGTGGTTGCTCTTTTGACTAAATTGTTGTGAAAAGGAGTTAAGTTTGAATGGTCAGATGCAAGATAGAAGGCCTTTGATAAATTGAAAGAAGCTTTGACAAATGCTCCAGTGTTAGTACAACCAGTTTCAGATAAAGAATTTGTGATCTATAGTGATGCTTCTTACATAGGTTTAGGGTGTGTCCTAATGCAAGAGAGAAGAGTTGTTGCCTATGCTTCGAGACAGTTGAAGGTTCATGAGAAGAACTATCCTACTCATTATATAGAGTTAGCCGCGGTTGTGTTTGCATTGAAGATTTGGCGTCATTATTTGTATGGTGACAAGTGTATAGTTTACACCGATCATAAGAGCTTGAAGCATTTGATGACACACAGAGAGTTGAACTTGAGACAAAGAAGATGGCTTGAGTTGTTGAAAGATTATGATTTGACCATTGAGTACCATCCGGGTAAGGCAAATGTAGTAGCCGATGCTTTGAGTAGAAAAGTTGCAGTTGAGTTACAAGCTATGTTTGCTAGATTGAGTGTATCCGATGATGGTGGTTTGATCACAGAATTGCAAGTGAAGCCTTATTTGATTCAGTTGATTAGAGAAAAGCAGTTGTAAGATGTGTCTTTAGTTCCTCATGTTCAGGACATAGCCGAAGGTAGACCGACCGAGTATAGTTTATGTGGTGAGAATGTGTTATGCTTTAGAGACAGAGTTTTTGTATCGGAAGATGTTGAGTTGAGACGTCTGATTTTGAGTGAAGCACATTCGAGTCCTTTCTCCATGCATCTGGGTAGTACCAAGATGTACCGTGATTTGAAGAATGACTATTTCTGGATTGGTTTGAAGAAGGATGTAGCCGAGTATGTGAGCCGTTGTATGGTTTGTCAGAGAGTGAAGACAGAACATCAGGTTCCTTCAGGTTGGTTGCAGCCTTTGAAGATTCCGGAATGGAAATGGGAGAGGATTACCATAGACTTTGTGTCGGGGCTACCATTGTCGCCTTCGAAGAAGAATTCTGTTTGGGTGATAGTGGATAGAGTCACTAAGTGTGCTCACTTCTTAGCAGTGAACACTATGAATTCTTTAGACAAGTTGGCGAACTTGTACATCCGTGAGATTGTGAGACTTCATGGGGTTCCGAAATCTATAGTTTCAGACAGAGATCCGAGATTTACAGCTAGGTTCTGGAGTTGTCTGCATAGTGCCTTAGGTAGCCGTTTGCACTTCAGTACTTCTTATCATCCGCAGTCAGATGGACAGTCAGAGCGAGTGATACAGATTCTTGAGGACATGCTCCGTTGTTGTGTGATTGACTTCCAAGGTTCTTGGGAGAAGCACTTGCCCTTAGTTGAGTTTGCTTACAACAACAGTTACCAGGCTAGTATACAGATGGCTCCTTATGAGGCTTTATATGGTAGACGATGTAGAACTCCGATCTGTTGGGCGGAAACGGGTCAGAAATTGTTGCCTATGCCAGATTTGCTCGAGGGTACTACAGAAAAGGTGAAGTTGATTTGCGACCGTTTGAAAGTGGCTTCTGATCGTCAGAAGTCTTATGCGGATTTGAAGAGAAAAGAGATTGAGTTCTCAGTGGGTGAGAAAGTGTTTCTGAAAGTGTCTCCGTGGAAGAAGGTAATGGGATTTGGCCGGAAAGGCAAGTTGAGTCCGAGGTTCATTGGTCCGTATGAGATAGTTGAGCAGATTGGGCCGGTAGCTTATCGTTTGAGGTTGCCTTCTGAGTTAGAGAAGATCCATGATGTCTTTCATGTGTCGATTCTTAGGAGATACAGATCAGATCCTTCTCATGTTATGCATGTTGAGGAGATAGAGTTGAATCCAGATTTTTCTTACAATGAAGAGCCTGTTGAGATACTTGCTTCTAATAGCAAGGTGTTGCGTGGCAAGACCATAGAGTTGGTCAAGGTGTTGTGGAGACATAGAGGTGTGGAAGAGGCCACGTGGGAGAGGAAAGCTTATATGCTTGAGCAGTTTCCGTATCTGTTTTCGTCAGGTAATTTCGAGGACGAAATTCCTTTAGTGGGGGAGAGTTATAACACCCAGGTTTAGGGGTCGGGTGAAAATATTAATAAAATAATGTTTTGGGGTTTTGGGTTATAATTAAATAATAAAATAATTATCATGGGCCTCGTGATTTCAAAATAATTAAAGTTATGTTGGGCCTATCTCGTAAGTCCAAAATCCATGGACTTTAGGAGATGAGAATTTTGGCCATTCATTAATGGCATTTTAGTAAATAGTTGGTCTTCCAACTAAAACCCCTTTTATTTTATTATAATTCAAATAAACAAAAAAACTTCATCTTCTTCTCCAAAACTCAAAACCAACGACAAGTGAAGCTCCCCTCCCCCTTTCACTATTCCATTTCATCCCATCTTCATTTTGGCTCGGTTTCAAAAGGTAATTACGTTTTCATCTTGCTCTCATCTTCCTCTCTTCAAAAGTACAACTAGTTTTCATTTTCATCCATGTTTTGAGAATTTGAGTTTTTTGAGCTTTTAAGTTAAAAATCCAAACTTTGTTGTTCTATGTTGAAGTTTTTGATTCCTTGTTAGTATTTATGTGATTAGCAACTCAAATGGTCCAACATATATGATTTTAACTTGGTTTTATAAACATTCCCGGATTTGGGTTTTGGTGGGTTTTTAGAAGGGTTTTAAGGGAGTTTTTGGAGTTGTTTTATGTTGGAATTTGAGGGCTGTTGTTAGTATGGTATATGAGGGTCACTTTGAGTGTGTCTGATGATCATTTGGGTGTTTGAAATGGAAGATTTCAGTGGGTGTTAAATTTGGGTGTTAAATTGCTTGGAAATGTTAATACGGCTTGTTCTGGCGGCTAGTAATTGATTGTTGGTGTTTTGTTTGTGTTTGGATTTGTTTAGAATCAAGGTTTGACATCAGTGAAGCATTGGGAGTGAATCCGGAAGCTTGAAGGTGTTGTTTGCTTGGTTGTTGAGCTTGGAAGTGAAGGTGAGTGGTTTAACGCTTTCAAAATGGTTTTGAGTATTTGGTTCAAGCATGTGGACTAGGTTGGGCTTGGTAGACCCACCTAGAGTTGGGATTAGAGTGGTAGCCTAATCCCAAGCTTTAGTTAGAGATATTGGTTGAACTTCTTAATTGTTGTTTATGCCTCATGATGATTTGTGTTGATGATGGTTATGTATAAATGTGTTATACATGTATGTTGAGGCATGGATTGATGCATTGCTATATGCATGTGGATTGTTCATGATTGTGATCCTGGTGAGTACGTGCTAAGTACGGAATTGGATATGTAATGTGGTTGTGGATTGTGGATAATATTGACACTAGTATGCTTGGGTACAAATGATCGATCATTAGGATGTTAGTGTGCACACATGAGTCAAATGCGCGTGTGGTCTTGATGATGGTAGTCATCAAGATGGAGAACGGGTTCGCCCGGAAATTCTTCTTGTATATGTGATAGTCGGTGATGAGTGTAATCCCATCGACGGGGCGTGAGGATGAGTGGAATCGCCTCCGCGTGAACGGTGATGAGTGTAATCCCACCGTGAGGAAAAGTTGTTGTTGGATGTGAGTTCCAACGTGTTATCCGTGTATTCGAGTCATAGCTAGGTGCCAATATGTGATGGTATGTGTACCAATATGTTATGAGATGTGATTCTTATATGGATGGATATATTTGTTTACAAATGTTGTGGTTATGAGCTTGTTGAGAATGGCATAATATTGAATATATGTTCATGCATCATTGACATTTTTTGGCTATGTGGATCGAAGGTAAGAACATGCATCTACCTTGTTGTGCTCGTGCTTGGACCCTGCATTGTCGAGTTTTGTTTTTAATGAGCTTACCCTCAGTAAGCTTTATGCTTACGCTCTCTTTTGTTTGCCAATGCAGATCCTTAGCTCGTGGGTTGCTAGTGCAAGAAGGGGCCTCCAAGTGTGTGCTTTGTGGTGCTAGCTTAGCTAACAAGTATGTGTATTTTTAGTTATGATATAATGGTCAAGCAATGGGACATGTATTTGTGGCTTGATGCTTTTGATGTATGTTGAAGTTGGTTTGTTTGGGAGCATGTTAGACTCCTTTTATATGCCATGTTGTTGGTTGGCTTTTGGTTGCCTTGAATGCTTGTAAACCATGTTGAATTGCCTACCTTAATTGTCTAAGTGTATGTCTCTTTTGAAACATGAACCTTGAATGCTATGTATGAACTTTTGAAATGGATGCCTATCTTATATCTTGTGTATCATGAGCATGGTTGCTATACGGTGTATGCCTCTAGAGTGTGTTTGTATGTTAAGTATGCTTCTTGGAGTCGTCTAGGACGTTTGGGATCATTTGGAGGTGTTAAAAGCTGATTTTGGAAATTTGAAGACAACATGTGTTTCGAAACGGGTTTCCCCTGTTTCGAAACGGGTGTGGTTCCAGGGCCCCGTATCGAAACGCGTATCGATACATTTTGGCTAATGTGAACCCCTGTTTCGAAACAAGTTTCGAATCACTTTGGCTACTGGAATTGCCTGTTTCGAAACAAGTATTGAAACGACAAGGCAAAATGAGGTCCTGTTCCGAAACGGGGTGGATGCGTTTCGAAACGGGTGTCTGACTTTTTAAAACTGGAGCTCGTGTTTCGAAACGGGCTTTGACTGTTTCGAAACACATGCCTGTATTTGGGCTTTTTGACATCTCTAAAGGGTCTCAAGGGCTGGGCTTAGGCCCTGTTTGTCGTTGGGCTTCCGCTTAAGTTTAATTAATGCATCTAGATAAGATAATAAATGAAAAAGTTTTCCTAGGGTCGGTAACCGAAGTGGAGCCTTAACGGGTTTCATCTCGGTTATCCCCGTGTAGCCCACTCGGATCGGTCAAGCGTCCGGACCGGGACGAGGGGGTTACAAAAACATTTATGTGGTCCTTTTTGTAGAGGTTTCAAACGAGCAGGTTTAAATGGGCCTTTCAATGGGCCCGTTGGAATTTTAACTGAGTAAAAAGTATAAAATTGAGATTTTGCAATATAATTGTGTTGAAAAGCTCCTAATCAATTACATAAACTCCAAAAATTTGATTAAAACTTTTTTGCAGTCCTATTTGTAGAGGTTTCGGACGAGTCGGTCGAAATGGGCCTTTCAATGGACCCGTTGAAATTTTAACTGAGTAAAAAGTACAAAAATTGAGGTTTTGCAATATATTTGTGTTGAAAAGCTCCTAATCAATTACATAAATTCCTAAAATTTGATTAAAACTTTTTTTGCAGTCCTTTTTGTAGAGGTTTCGGACGAGCATGTCTAAATGGGCCTTTAAATGGACACGTTGGAATTTTAACTGAGTAAAAAGTACAGAAATTGAGGTTTTGCAATATAATTGTGTTGAAAAGCTCCTAATCAATTATTTGAACTCCTAAATTTTGATTAAAACTTTTTTTGTGGTCCTTTTTGTAGAGGTTTCGGACGAGCAGGTCTAAATGGGCCTTTCAATAGACCCATTGAAATTTTAACCGAGTAAAAAGTACTAAAATTAAGGTTTTGCAATATAATTGTGTTGAAAAGCTTCTAATCAATTACATGAACTCCTAAAATTTGATTAAAACTTGTATTGCAGTCCTTTTTGTAGAGGTTTTAGACGAGCGGGTCGAAATGGGCCTTTCAATGGACCCGTTGGAATTTTAACTGAGTAAAAAGTACAGAAATTGAGGTTTTGCAATTTAATTGTGTTGAAAAGCTCCTAATCAGTTATTTGAACTCCTAATATTTGAATAAAACATTTTTGCGGTCCTTTTTGTAGAGGTTTTAGATGAGCAGGTCTAAATGGCCGTTTCAATGGGCCCGTTGGAATTTTAACTGAGTAAAAAGTATAAAATTGAGGTTTTGCAATATAATTGTGTTGAAAAGCTTCTAATCAATTACATAAACTCCTAAAATTTGATTAAAACTTTTTTTGCAGTCCTATTTGTTGAGGTTTCGGACGAGCAGGTCGAAATGGGCATTTCAATGGTCCCGTTGAAATTTTAACTGAGTAAAAAGTAAAGAAATTGAGGTTTTGCAATATAATTGTGTTGAAAAGCTTTTAAGCAATTTTTAGAACTCCTAAAATTTGATTAAAACTTGTTTTGCGGTCCTTTTTTGTAGAGGTTTCGGACGAGCAAGTCTAAATGGGCCTTTCAATGGACCCGTTGGAATTTTAACGGAGTAAAAAGTACAAAAATTGAAGTTTTGCAATATAATTGTGTTGAAAACCTCCTAATCAATTACATGAACTCCTAAAATTTGATTAAAACTTATTTTGCAGTCGTTTTTATAGAGGTTTCGGACGAGCGGGTCGAAATGGGCCTTTCAATGGACCCGTTGGTATTTTAACTAAGTAAAAAGTACATAAATTGAGGTTTCGCAATATAATTCTGTTAAAAGCTCCTAATCAATTATTTGAACTCCTAATATTTGAATAAAACATTTTTGTGGTCCTTTTTGTAAAGGTTTCGGACGAGCATGTCTAAATGGGCCTATCAATGGACCGGTTGGAATTTTAACTGTGCAAAAAGTACAGAAATTGAGGTTTTGCAATATAATTGTGTTGAAAAGCTCCTAATCAATTATTTGAACTCCTAATATTTGAATAAAACATTTTTGCGGTCCTTTTTGTAGAGGTTTCGGACGAGCAGGTCTAAATGGGCCTTTCAATGGGCCCGTTTGAATTTTAACTGAGTAAAAAGTATAAAATTGAGGTTTTTTAATATAATTGTGTTGAAAAGTTCCTACTCAATTATTTGAACTCCTAAAATTTGATTAAAACTATTTTGCGGTCCTTTTTGTCGAGGTTTCGGACGAGCAAGTCTAAATGGGCCTTTCAATGGACCCGTTAGAATTTTGACTGAGTAAAAAGTAAATAAATTGAGGTTTTGCAATATAAATGTTTTGAAAAGCTCCTAATCAATTATTTGAACTCCTAATATTTGATTAAACATTTTTGCGGTCCTTTTTGTAGAGGTTTCGGACGAGCGGGTCTAAATTGGCCTTTCAATGGACTCGTTGAAATTTTAACTAAGTAAAATTATAAAATTGAGGTTTTGCAATATAATTGTGTTAAAAAGCTCCTAATCAATTACATAAACTCCTAAAGTTTGATTAAAACTTTTTTTGCAGTCCTTTTTGATAGGTTTCGGACGAGCAAGTCTAAAGGGGCCTTACAATGGACCCGTTCGAATTTTAACTGAGTAAGAAGTACAGAAATTGAGCTTTTGCAATATAATTGTGTTGAAAAGCTCCTAATCAATTATTTGAACTCCTAAAATTTGATTAAAACTTGTTTTGCGGTCCTTTTTGTAGAGGTTTCGGACGAGCAGGTCTAAATGGGCCTTTCAATGGACCCGTTGGAATTTTAACTGAGTAAAAAGTATAGAAATTGAGGTTTTGCAATATAATTGTGTTGAAAAGCTCCTAATCAGTTATTTGAACTCCTAATATTTGAATAAAACATTTTTGTGGTCCTTTTTGTAGAGGTTTCAGACAAGCAGGTCTAAACGGGCCTTTCAATGGGCTCGTTGGAATTTTAACTGAGTAAAAAGTATGAAATTGAGGTTTTGCAATATAATTGTGTTGAAAAGCTCCTAATCAGTTATTTGAACTCCTAATATTTGAATAAAACATTTTTGCTGTCTTTTTTGTAGATGTTTCAGACGAGCAGGTCTAAACGGCCTCAAGCGGATCTAACCCACCCTCCTAGACGTGATTACCTAGGCAAGCAGGAGTGTGAAGATGATCTCCCTCACAAGAACTCGTCGAACTTATGTTGAAGAAGACTTCTAAGGCACAAGTAATCAGCACTTGCAAAAAAAAAACTCACTAAATATTTCATTAATCAAAGAAAATCTCAATAATCTGCATTACAATGGTGGAGGCTTCATCCTTTTATAGGTGAAGGATAGCCAAAGTAATCTAACTTCTACTAAAACAAGGAAACTGATGTGAGCACATCTTCACCAGCACATGTTGCTGATCCGGAGGTCTTACCGTTAGGACCAATTACGCGATCTAGGGTGCAACGTTTCAGGGAAGCTCTTTCCCTTACTGGTGCTAATATTTCTGAACCATTTGATAATGTTTGTGCCTTAGATAGTAAGCCTTTTAATGTGTTGCATGTTGATATGTGACATTTATATTATAATTATTAGGTGTGTTTGAGTATGACTTATAATGTTTTAATATGGTTTAATTTTAAATTATTATAAGGTGACTTATTATTATTATATATTTGTTTGATAGGAGCCAAGTGTGACCAACTTTATTTTACATGGGCCATGCACGAATCGACCTAAAGATGACCATCCGCTCCATTTTGCAAAAGCATGCAGCAGTCCTAATATCACTTACGAGAGTTCACCATGCGTAACCATGCATTCGATCAAGGGAAATCCTTAGAAGCCAAGTGTCACACGTGATACATGTGCCTTGCATGAGCCATGCATGCTGCCGAGTGCTCATTCCCTTTTTTTCCCTTTGAAGTAACGGCAGCACTAAGGATAAGATCAAAGAGTTGATCTTTTGAATTTCAAACCATGCACATTTTGCATGTGCGGAAATTTACATGCCACCAAACTTCACAATGTGCAGCCAAGATGGTTTCATGCAGTATGAGTAGTTATTATTATTATTATTTTTTTTTTGAATTTTAAATCCCAAAATATTGGCCACACATTGGGAAAACCGAAATCTTCTATTTTGTGTTATAAATATTGTACGAATGACCTTATACAAAGGTTAGACAATTAATGAATAATTATTTTGTGAGATTTTTCTCTCAAATTTGGTTCTTTTTAGAACTTTTTCTTTGATACTTCGGGTTCTCAATTGTTCGATAATTGAAGGGTCCAAGTCCGTATTCGAGCAAATTCAAGATAAGGTTCGGGTTCGTTCAACAGATTGTTCGAGTTCTTCCTTGGTGTTTGTTCATCTTTTTCGACTACGAAGAACGGATTCGATTCGGGTTTGCATAACAGATTATGTAGGTTCTTTCGAGTTCGTCGTGTCAAATTCCAAGAACGTTGCTACCGTTGTTGAATGCTTGAAGAATTTCATCTTCGTCGTTCAAATTACCCTAAAATTTCTGCAACTTTCTTCTCTCCCAATTCTGATTTTTTTTCTTTCATTTTTTTTACTATTTAAAATATCTAACTTCAACATCATGTTTGTTTCTATTGCAGAGGAATACTTGCTATTATCCTAGATCCGCGAATGAACGAGGAATGTTGTTTTCTTCAACAACACCCATGTATCATATGGTAATCAGAGCTTTGGTCGGATTTTAGCAATTTCTGCACTACCTGACATCAAAAAAATATATATATACAAAAGCCAAACAAAAAAAATTCTGAAAAAAGTCAAAATTCAAAGTTTGACCAAAAAAGTCAAAGTAAAAAAAATCGAAAAAAAAAACCAGTTTCGAATATTTGGGGTATTTTGTGTTAATATGTGCTGTTTGGACGTGAAATGATGAAGGATATGCCTATCTTACCTTGAAATGCTTTGTAATCACCCGAAATCAACTTTTCTTGTTTGTTCCGGAGATAGGATGGTGGTAAGCATTTCTACTGCGTAAGTTGCTAAATTCTTGTTCTTTTAGCATCTTTTCTTTCATTTCATATTCTTATCTTTTTTTCTTTCAGCCCAATTCTCAACTTTCATTTTTTTTCTTTTTTTCTAACCTTTATCTTTGTTCTAACAATATTCACCCGTCACCCGTTGTTTTCTTTCAATTTGACAACACTTGCAGAATCTGAACATCGGAATCAGTTCCTTTAAAGAACTAAGTACGAGAGATTGAGGGAAAAGGCAAACAGAGCGTGTAAGAACAGAAGGGGAGACAAAAAGAACCAGTCGAGTATTCTCCCGAGTGAAACACGAGTGCTGAGTGTTAATTCCTTATTTTCTTGAGTGCAAATTCTTTGGAGTGACTAGTGAGAATTTTTGCTGTGTGATTGGTGAGGACTACTTTTTTTTCTCTAACCTTTAACCCGTTTGTTTGTTTGTTTGTTTGTTTTTGTTGTTAATTATGACAGGTTCCGATGATCACACGGTTGAACAGGATCCACTGATTCCTCAAATGCAAGCCTTAGAGAGAATGATGCAACGAGTAGTGGCTACCGCCTTAGAGCCATTACAGTCGAGGATGGATAGGTTTGATGGAGGATCCAACTCTGTTAATGATGTGTTGAACGAAAATGAAGACGAACGGTCACCGAGGCAACATATTCCTAGACAAGGACGTGTGCAACAGGTAGACGATAATTTGACTAACATTAAGATTGCTATTCCTTCTTTTCAGGGACACTCAGATCCTGATGCATACTTGGCTTGGGAAAGCAAAGTGGAGCACATTTTCGAGTGTTATAATTACTCAGAACAGAAGAAGGTTCGATTAGCAGCAACAGAATTTGTTGATTATGCCTTGATATGGTGGGACCAGTTACTGCTTAGTCGTAGACGTACTGGTGATGATCCAGTTGCAACATGGATCGAGATGAAGCGACTAATGCGTAAAAGGTTTGTTCCTATTCATTATCATCGTGATTTGTTTCAAAAGTTGCAAAATTTGAAACAGGGAAATAGGAGCATTGAGGATTATTTCAAGGATATGGAAATGGCTATGATGCGTGCGAATATCGAGGAAGATCGAGAAGCTACCATGGCACGTTTTCTAGCAGGGTTGAACACCGAGATTGCCAACGCTGTTGAGTTACAGCATTATGTCGAGGTTGATGACATGGTGCAGATGGCAATAAAGATTGAACGACAGCAGCGCAGGAAGTCTTCAAATCGAGGTAACCCTTCCTTTAAATCTTTTTCAAATCCATTATATACTCCTAACAATTTCAAGAAACAAGCACCACAAACGCCACTTCGGGTTCGAGAGCAAGGCGAATCCAGCACACCAAAGCCTCCCGTTGCTGATAATGGGCGTGGCAAACAACAAGTGGTGGTAAAAGAACGATCGCGAGATATCCAGTGTTTCAAGTGCCTTGGAAGAGGACATTTTGCTAGTCAATGTCCTAACCGGAGGGTTATGTTGATGCGAGATGATGGTGAGATTGAGTCAGATTCCGAGGAGGAAGTGCGTGATCTCCCTACTGAAGAGGAAGATGAGACCGACCTAGAGGTTCCTGAATCTGGTAAGGTAATGGAACTTTTGGTTATTAAAAGAAGTCTGAATGTGCAACAGGTACCAGATGATCTACAACGTGAGAATATCTTTCACACACGATGCAAGGTGCAAGACAAGGTATGTGTTGTGATTATTGATAGCGGTAGTTGTACTAATGTTGCCAGTTCAGTGATGGTTGACAGGTTAGGTCTGAAAACGACAAAGCATCCTCATCCATATAAGTTACAATGGTTGAATGATGGTGGCGAGCTTAAAGTGACCAGACAGGCTATTGTACCATTTTCAATTGGAAACTACAAGGACGAGGTCCTTTGTGATGTTGTGACGATGGATGCTACTCACCTTCTTTTGGGACGCCCTTGGCAATATGACAAGAAGGTAATGCATGATGGTTATACAAATCGTTACTCTTTTATGCATGCAGGTAAGAAGATCACTTTGGCTCCTTTGACACTGAGTCAAGTGTTTGAAGATCAGGCAAGCTTGAAAAAGAGTAAAGAGACTGCAAAAGAGAAGAAGAAGATGTCCGTGTATGCGAGCAGTAGCGAAATCAGGAAATGTCTTTCCTCTCAACAAATGTCCGTGTATGCGAGCAGTAGCAAAATCAGGAAATGTCTTTCCTCTCAACAATCTGTTCTTATTTTGATGTTTAAAGATTATTGTTTATTGACAGATTTTCCTACTGATCTACCTTCACCGATTTTGACACTTTTGCAGGAGTTTGAGGACGTGTTTCCAGTTGAAACACCGAAGGGATTGCCACCTCTTCGTGGCATTGAGCACCAGATTGATTTCATTCCAGGTGCTACTATTCCGAACCGGACAGCTTATCGAACCAACCCTGAAGAGATGAAAGAGCTTCAAAGGCAAATTACTGAATTGATGGACAAGGGTTACATTCGAGAGAGCTTGAGTCCGTGTGTTGTTCCGGTGTTGTTAGTGCCGAAGAAAAATTGTTCTTGGAGGATGTGCTTAGATTGTCGAGCTGTGAACCAGATCACAATTAAGTATCGTCATCCCATTCCAAGACTTAATGACATGTTGGACGAGCTTTGCGGAGCCGTCATCTTCTCCAAAATTGACTTAAGGAGCGGCTATCATCAGATTCGCATGCGAGAAGGCGATGAGTGGAAAACAGCCTTCAAGACAAAGCTAGGTTTGTACGAATGGTTAGTAATGCCTTTTGGTTTAACTAATGCACCTAGTACTTTTATGCGTTTGATGAATCATGTTCTACGATCTTTCATTGGTAAATTCTGTGTTGTATACTTTGATGATATCTTGATCTATAGCAAGTCTTTACAGGATCACGTAGGACATTTGCGAGCTGTTCTGCAGGTTTTGCGAGAAGAAAGATTGTTTGGTAACATGGAGAAGTGTGTATTTTGTACTAACAAACTCACATTTCTTGGTTACATTGTTAGTTCTCAGGGAGTTGAAGTTGATCTTGAGAAGATAAAGGCAATTCAGGAATGGCCACGACCGACATCGATTACTCAGGTTAGATCGTTTCATGGTTTAGCGAGTTTTTATCGACGGTTTGTTCCTAACTTCAGTTCTATTACCGCCCCCTTAACCGGGATTATAAAGAAGAATCCAGTCTTCTCATAGGGTAAAGAACAAGAAGATGCCTTTTTGAAAATTAAAGATTGTTTGACTAGAGCACCTGTGTTAGCATTACCTGATTTTGATAAAATGTTTGAAATTGAATGTGATGCTTCTGGAATTGGTATATGTGCTGTTTTGATGCAGGAAAAGAGGCCCGTTGCTTACTTTAGCGAGAAATTGAGTGGTGCTACATTGAACTATCCGGTTTATGATAAAGAGATGTATGCACTGATGCGGGCATTGGAGACATGGCAGCATTATTTGTTGCCTAAGGAGTTTGTGATCCACACCGACCACGAGGCTTTACGTTACATCACAGGTCAGCATAAATTGAATAAACGACATGCTAAGTGGGTTGAATTCTTAGAATCTTTTCCTTATGTCATTCGTTACAAGAAAGGGAAAGAAAATGTCATTGCTGATGCATTATCACGTAGGTATGCACTTTTGAGTTATCTTGATTCACATATGATTGGTTTTGCATATATTCGTGAATTATACCCTGATGATCCTGATTTTAGAGATAAGTTTAATGCTTGTTCGAAAGGTGCAGATGGAAAGTTTTACAGGCATGATGGCTATCTTTTCAAGGAAAACAAGATTTGCATTCCACAGGGTTCGATGCGTGATATTCTGATTCGTGAGGCACATGAAGGTGGATTAATGGGTCATTTTGGTGTCACTAAGACGTTACACACACTAAAGGAGCATCTGTTTTGGCCAAAGATGCGCAAAGACGTTGAAAGGTATTGTGAACGTTGTGTAACATGTAGGAAGGCAAAATAGAAGGTTTCACCACATGGTATGTACTTACCTCTACCTATTCCTGATTCCCCTTGGACTGATATTTCGATGGATTTTGTTTTGGGATTGCCTCGAACTAGAAATGGTAGAGATAGTGTATTTGTTGTGGTTGATAGGTTCTCGAAAATGGCACATTTTATTGCTTGCCATAAGACTGATGATGTTGTTAATGTGGCTAACTTATTCTTTAGGGATGTTGTACGTTCACATGGTATTCCTAGGTCGATTATTTCTGACAGGGATGTGAAGTTTTTGAGTCACTTCTGGAGGACTCTTTGGAGTAAATTAGGTACGAAACTCATGTTTTCTACTACTTGCCATCCCCAGACTGATGGACAAACTGAGGTTGTTAATAGGGTTTTATCTACTTTACTTCGTTCCATCATTAAAAAGAATATTAAGACTTGGGAAGATTGTTTGCCACATGTTGAATTCGCTTATAATCATGCTATACATTCTGCTACGAAAATGTCACCGTTTGAGGTTGTTTATGGTTTTAATCCTATTACACCTCTAGATTTGTTGCCTTTGCCACAGGAACATGTGATAAGCAAGAACGGAAAAGCGAGAGAAGATTATGTGAAGCGTTTACATCAACAGGTTAAGGAGAACCTAGAACGGAGGACTCAGCAGTACGAAAAGCAAGCAAACAAGGGAAGAAAGCGAGTCACCTTCGATGTTGGTGATTGGGTTTGGGTTCATTTCCGAAAGGAACGATTTCCAGCCCAAAGGCGATCCAAGCTGTTACCGCGAGGAGATGGTCCTTTTCAGGTGTTGGAGAAAGTGAATGACAAGGCCTACAAGTTAGATCTACCTGGAGAATACAATGTAAGTGCCACATTTAATGTTTCTGACTTAACACTATATGGTGATTTTACAGATTTGAGGACAAATCCTTTTCAAGAAGGGGGGGATGATGTGAGCACATCTTCACCAGCACATGTTGCTGATCCGGAGGTGTTACCGTTAGGACCAATTACGCGATCTAGGGCGCAACGTTTCAGGGAAGCTCTTTCCCTTACTTGTGCTAATATTTCTGAACCATTTGATAATGTTCGTGCCTTAGATAGTAAGCCTTTTAATGTGTTGCATGTTGATATGTGACATTTATATTATATTAATTATTAGGTGTGTTTGAGTATGACTTATAATGTTTTGTTTTGGTTTAATTTTAAATTATTATAAGGTGACTTATTATTATTATATATTTGTTTGATAGGAGCCAAGTGTGACCAACTTTATTTTACATGGGCCATGCACGAATCGACCTAAAGATGACCATCCGCTCCACTTTGCAAAAGCATGCAGCAGTCCTAATATCACTTACGAGAGTTCACCATGCGTAACCATGCATTCAATCAAGGGAAATCCTTAGAAGCCAAGTGTCACACGTGATACATGTGCCTTGCATGAGCCATGCATGCTGCCGAGTGCTCATTCCCTTTTTTTTTTACTTAGCCAAAGTAATCTAACTTCTACTAAAACAAGGAAACCCTAATTTAATTAAAAAAATAAAAGAAAAACAGCCTTTAAACTCTTTGTGCTTGGGCTGCAAGTGATAAGCTGATAAGTGCAGGTGATAAGTTGATAAGAGTTGCTTGGGAGAAGGGTGGATGGTTCCTAAAGTATATAAAACCCTAAAAACATAATTTAAATGTTAATAATTAAGTTGGGCTAAGTCTAATTCGTTCAAAAGCCTTATATAATAGCTTTTGGGCTGAATTTTACAAATTCCCGTAATAATCCCGTATCCAGTTTTCTGCATGCACAGTCTTCAGTAAAATGAACATATCTTGAGTTCCCAATGTCCGGTTGATGCGTTTCAAGATGCGTTGGAAAGGTAACTGAATGCCGGTCAAAATGTTAGAAGACAACTCTGCCCAGAAATGCAAGGATCCAATCCGAAATGTCGTTTCAAGTTGGCTGACTTTCTAGACTTCACAAACAGATTCAACTTCTTGTTCAATATGCATTGCTTTAGCCCTCCCATGCATGTATCAACCACTGAAGGAGCTGGTAGTAGTCAGAGGAGCTGGAGATGAGCTGGACGATCTAGCTTGAGCTGAGCTAGGAAGCTGACTTAGCTAGCTAAAGGTGAGTAGCTGATTTGAGCTGATCCGAGCTTCTTTTAGCTGAGTGAGCTAGTTTTGAAGTGCCTTTAAGTTGTTCTCTAGCTACTGAAGTGTTTTGGAGCTGAAACGAATTCTCCTTTGCTCAGAAATCACCCTTTTGCTATTTGAGTTCTTTGAAGCTGTTTTGAGCTGAGTGAGCTGGTCCTTTAGTATCCTTGAGCTCTTTTAAGACTTCATAAGTGTCCTCGAACCATTTGGCAGCTTGTAGAGTCTTGAAACGGCCAAACAACGTTTTGAGCTGATTTTGACACTTTGAGCTGGAACCGAGCTGTAGCACACTCCCTTGAGCTGTGTTAATATAACCTATGAAGAAAACAATGAATTATATAAGTAATGTCTCCTTTAAATAGTATAGGGACTATAATGCATAAGTATAAAGTAAAGTTTTAAATGATGCAAACTATAATCTAAAGATGCAAACATTTGCTTAAGTAAAGATGTGGTTTTAAGCTTGAGTATGGGTATCACATATAACATGCTAAGGTCATGAAAATAAAGTATGCAAAACATATACAGAGTATGATGTGATAACATGAATCTAAATAACCAGAAATGAGTGTAGAAAAAGAAAGTAATATGAGAGAAGTAAAGAAAACTCTTGTGTCTTTCATGTTTAAAACACAACATAAAAGTGTGCAAAACTTACTGGTGAACGTGCACACATCATCCCCTCCTTCTTTGAGGCGATTTGTCCTCAAATCGAAGTTGTTTCTCAATGGATAATCTTTTATTGTAGGGGTGGATGAATCCTCACTGCTCTTCTCAAATGGAATGATTATTCTTCTCGATTCTTCTGAATAGGCACATGTCCCTTGGGTTCTCTTCTATAATGGTTGGAAACATCACACCATTTGGTGAAGGTATTAGTCCATTGACCCTCTCCGAGGTGTTGGTTGGTAACATCATAACTTTTGGAAATGACATGATCTTTCATCAAAGTTTCAACACTTCGTTTCTGCCTCCAACCTCCTGGATCAACTAATCCTTCCATGAATAGTTCCACCTTTATCCTTGTACCCCTTCGAATGATAATCTTTGAGTGTATGGAAGATGCTTGTTTCATACCCTTGAAACATGTAATCTTGGGCAGAATGGTTGTTTATAGTTTCGCATTATTCTAGCGCACCAATCAACCTCAAAATAACAAAGGAACTTGTCACCATTGGTTGATAAAATAACTCCATGTATTTGAATCAATTGGCTGCAAAACAAACCATGGTTAGATGAAGAGAAACTTATAATAAGATGGAAAGAAATTGCAAATCACGGTGGATGTTTAATGGGTGTTGGTTGCTGAATTCTCCTCAAGATTGACAATGCACATGGAATGTTAATGCTCATATCTCTTGGAAGTTCAAGTGTTACAACCTTTGAATAAGTCCGCCTATTGGTTCTTCAAGAGACACCTCTTCGTAATAGTCATCTTTAAGAGATACGTCCCTTGGATCTCTAAGGGACATAACCTTCAATTCGTCAAGGAACACATTTTTTGGTCCTCCAAGAGTCACGCTTCTTGAATAACCTCTTTGAACAGACGTGTCTCTTAGATCATCCTGCAAAACAAAAGAATAAATGGAAGAAAGAGTAGGATTAGATAAAATCTGCCTTATTTTCTCATCTTTTCCGATCTCATTTTCAACTCCGACTTCTTTTTCTTTTTCGATTTTCTCATTTTCAACCCCATCATTTTTATCAACCATTCTCTTGTTTTCAACTCCCACAATTCTAACATCCACTTCTTTTTCAACTCCAAATGCTACTATTTTCACATCTTCTTGCATAGCTTCAAAGCTCTTCTTTAAGTGTTGTTTATCTTGAAGCACTCGGTGTGATGGCAATGGTGTTAACGTAACTTTTCTTTTCCCATGGATAAATGAATAATGGTTTAAGAACCCATCATGGGTGGCCCTTTTGTCGAATTGCCATGGTCTTCCAAGAAGTAAATGAGTTGTACTCATAGGGATTACATCACAAAGAACCTCGTCTTCATACTTGCCAATGGAAAATGGAACTAACACTTGCTGAGTAATGTCAATCTTATCATCATTAAGCCATTGTATTTTGTATGGATTTGAATGTTGCATCATCTTTAGACCCAATTTGTGCACCATGAGTGTACTTGCAAGATTGGTGCTACTCCCACTATCAACAATCACATGGCATATTTTACCATTGATATGGCATCTAGTATGAAATGCACATTCCCTTTGTTGTTCCTGCAACATGGTTAGAAAAAAAATGGACATCACCAAAAATTCACTCACAAAATCCTCACGTTCACTCCAAGGAATGTAAGATGACACTCAATTCACTCGTGTTTGCACTCTAGGACTGATTTTTGGCTTTTACTTGTCCTCTTCTGCTCTCACACACTCTCTTTGCCTTTTTTCCACTCAAATTCTCTCTAAACGTTCTTAAGAGAACTAACTCAAACCTGTCAAAACTTTTATTGATAATATGGCGTTTGGGCTGCAAAACAAGGGTTAGGGTTGGAAATAGAAAGAAAGAAAGGATTTAAAATAACAAGGAAAAAGTTTAGGGACTGAAATGTAAGAAAAGGTAAAAATAAGGATACAAATGAAAGAAATGGAGAAAATAGAACGTTACCACAAAACTTGACTTACAAAATGGTCGTGAGCAATCAAACTTGAGGAACTTCTCGGAGTTGGTTGCTTGGACGTTTGTACTTCAATCTTCACCCTTTTGAAATTCTAATTTTCTTTTTTTTTTATCTAATTCAGATTCCTTGTATTTGGAACAATCTGAATTTTCTTTTTTTTATATCAGAATTGAAATAAGAAGATATAGGACTTACTTGATTCTTCCTTGTTGCTCTGATTACCACATGATACGCTCCAACTCTCCAATTGATGTTGTAGAGAGAAGCTTTGATTGCCCGGACCTTTGAATGCAAGCAAGCCTTGTATCACGAATGTTTTCTTGTGAAAATGTGTTGAAATGGATGAAAGGAGATAGGTTGCGGAAGGAAGGTAGTGTTTGAATGTCAAAAGGGTCTAAGGAAAGGAAGATAGATAAGTAGGAAGATGGTTTCGGATGGTGTATGGAAGATTGTGAAGAGAAAGGATGTTGGTAGTATTCAAAGGCACAAAAAGATGAACATATGCTAAGGAGCATATACCCTAACTTGGATGAGGCCTTGAGGGTCGTAAAAGGACTTAGACTGAGAAACAATGGGTGTTTAACAATCTAAAGTATCAAGATGGAAAGAAAAGGGAGATGCCACAAATCAATAAAGATTTGATAAGTCAAGAAGTTCTAAAAAGAACAAGGATGAGAGAAAACCTCACAAAGTAATTTTTATAATCTGAATTGTGTGTTTACAAATGAAAATGCATTACATATTTATAGTAAATGAAAGGGGGTGGCCGAAATGGTGTGTAGGGGAGAGGGAATGATTCGGCAGCCTTGGTGTCTCCCTCCTTTGGCCGAATTGGTGTGATAAGGGCTTGAATAGGTGTCAATAACCTATCAAGCACTATTCGGTAGCCTTGCACCTTTCCAAATTGGCGCCAAGGTGTGTAGAGGTGCCTAGGTTCCCTCCTTTTCTATTCGGCTAGGTAGGTGCCCTTCCATCACTTAGCTAGGTAGCTAGTGTCACTAGCTGGACCACTGAAGGAGCTGGTAGTAGTCAGAGGAGCTGGAGATGAGCTGGACGAGCTAGGCTTGAGCTGACTTGAGCTGAGCTATCTAGCTGACTTAGCTAGCTAAAGGTGAGTAGCTGATTTGAGCTGATCCGAGCTTTCTTTAGCTGAGTGAGCTAGTCTTGAAGTGCCTTTAAGTTGTCTTCTAGCTACTTACTAGTGTGTTTTGGAGCTGAAACGAATCCTCCTTTGCTCTGAAATCACACTTTTGCTATTTGAGCTCTTTGAAGCTGTTTTGAGCTGAGTGAGCTGGTCCTTTAGTATCCTTGAGCTCTTTTAAGACTTCATAAGTGTCCTCGAACCATTTGGCAGCTTGTAGAGTCTTGAAACGGCCAAACAACGTTTTGAGCTGTTTTTGACACTTTGAGCTGGAACCGAGCTGTAGCACACTCCCTTGAGCTGTGCTAATATAACCTATGAAGAAAACAATGAATTATATAAGTAATGTCTCCTTTAAATAGTATAGGGACTATAATGCATAAGTATAAAGTAAAGTTTTAAATGATGCAAACTATAATCTAAAGATGCAAACATTTGCTTAAGTAAAGATGTGGTTTTAAGTTTAAGTATGGGTATCGCATATAACATGCTAAGGTCATGAAAATAAAGTATGCAAAACATATACAGAGTATGATGTGATAACATGAATCTAAATAACCAGAAATGGGTGTAGAAAAAGTAAGTAATATGAGAAAAGTAAAGAAAACTCATGTGTCTTTCATGTTTAAAACACAACATGAAAGTGTGCAAAACTTGCTGGTGAACGTGCACACATCATCCCCTCCTTCTTTTGAGCGATTTTTCCTCAAATCGAAGGTTGCTGATTTAGGGCCAAACGTGCACATATCAACACACAGGCAAATTTACTTGCCTGAGTCTCGAGTAAGTTCTTCTAAGAACTATACAAGAGAGAAAGGAGTGGAAAAGGGCAATTTTGAGTGCGTGAGGGCAGAAGAGGACACAAAAAAGCCATATAAGTCTTAGAGTGCAAACACGGAGAGAAAATAGAGATTGACTTTCTTGGAGTGAATTAGTGAGGCTTTTGGAAAAGAATTTGGGTAAAGTCCTAATATCATTTTTCAGATTCTTTTATTTTCACTAACAAAATGTCTCAGAATTCAAATCCAGAAGAAGTACGACAAGCCTCAAATCTCCAAACAGAAGCAATGATCCGAGAGTTGCAAAGAATACTACGTGCAGAATTGGAGTCTATTCATGATAGAATGGACCAATTAGAGGCTTCACAATGCAATGTACGTAGGCAGCAACCAAGATACCGAAATGAAGAGATTGTAGATGAAGATGAGCAGTTATCTGTTCGAAGTGCTCAACAGTATCAAAGAGGGCGTGCTCAAATAAATAACAACCTCAGCAACATCCGAGTTACCATTCCACCATTCCAAGGAAAGACCGATCCAGAAGCATATCTAGATTAGAAGAGTAAAGTGGAACATATATTCGAGGGCCATAATTATTCGAAACAGAAAAAAGTACGATTGGCCATAATGGAATTCATTGATTATGCACTAATCTGGTGGGATCAACTAGTTCTATCTAGGAGACGCAATGGAGAAAGGCCAATTAACACATGGCATGATATGAAGAGTATTATGCACCGAAGATTCATACCAACTCATTACCACCAGGTTCTTTTTCACAAGTTACAAACTTTGAAACAAGGAAACCAGAGCGTTGAGGAGTACTACCAAGAGATGGAGATTGCAATGATCTGTGCCAATATAGAAGATCGTGAGGCAACCATGACCTGATTTCTCACCGGGCACAATAAAGATCCGTATACGTGAACGTTGAGCTTTCGAAAGCGGATAAGGATGTTCACGCAAATGTTGGATCAGTGAAAAGATGGCTGAAGATAGGCGATGACGATGGAGATGGAAGATAAATAGATAAATTGTCCTCGGCACCCTCTTGATTGCAATTAACCAAGCAAGCAACCTCAAACGACTCTATCCCACCCTCCTAGATGTAGTTATCTAGGCAAGCAAGAGTGTGAAGATCAACAACAAATTCTGATGAACTTGAAGAATCTCTTCTAAAATAAAGAACACAAGTTATACTTCTTGCAATTCTGAACTCAAAAGAGAATTTTTTTAACCATTCAAATCTGAATTATATTGTGGTTGAAGCCTCCTTATATAAGCCTTGGAGAAGTTCTAATCCTAGTAAACTCAAGGAATTAAATACAATAAATAAATGCTGAAATCTAATCTCCTAATTACATAAGTAACTTCTAAAAATAAATAAATATTAAAAATAAAAGCCTAATTAAATAAATCTGATCCTAATAGATATTGCAGAATCCTATATTGATTTAAATTACGAGTAATCAAATAAAATCTTGAAAATTCGTAATTATCCAAAAATCTCATATTAATACCGTATAGGAATTTCTGCATGCATGTTGTATTTGCTAAAATAGACGTATCTTGAGTTCCAGATGTCCGATTGAGATGTTTCAAGATCCGTTGGAAAGATTTGACATCCGGACAAGTTTCGAGAAGACTCGTCGACCCATAAATGTCTGGATCCCATCCAAAAAGGATACGCAAGTTGAATGACGTTTCTGACTTGCAAAATAGTTTTAACTTCTTTTCCAAGATGATTAATTTCACCCCTCTCATCATGTATCAATGCGGAAGGATGGTAGTGTTTGTATGGTAAAAGGGATAAAGGAAATGAGGATGGATGTGTAGGAAGATGGATTTTTTGGATGTTGAAGGAAGGATGATGAAAGAAATAAGATGGATAGTATTCAAAGTCTCAAAAAGATGAACTTATGCCAAGAAGCATAAACCCGAACTTGAATAAGGCTTTGAGGGTGGTAGGAAGTGCTTAGACTGAAGAACAATATATGTTCAACAACCTAAAGTATCAAGGTGAAATAAGAGAGACACCACAAATCGCTCAGAAGAAGGGGAGGATGATAAAATCCAGCTTGGGCGCTCAATTATCTTCCTTCTTATGTTAATCTTACTAAGGATGAAGAAACAAGGAGTTTTCATTAAACTCTATCTTTTCATATTATTTCTTTTAATTTATTACTTATATACCATGATTAGATATCATATTTTATGCATCCTACCTTATGCTCATATATTTATCATATGCATTATCTATGATTTACTTAGGATTATAATAAACTATATTAATTATATTAACTAAGATAAGAATATCACCACATCTTTATATTCATTCTAAGTTAGTTTATATTTAAAATTAGCTCAAGTACATTGTTTCTAGCTCTTTTTAGCTCATTCTTATCTGTTTCTGCTTACACATTGTTTGCTCATTGTTTCAACAATTTAAAGTAAATATATTAGTTCGAGACAACTTAAATGATTCAAGGATAGTTCAACATAGCTTGGGAAGGCTTATGGCAGCTTGTAGCAGCTCAAGGACAGCTAAAACGCTTTGAATTGCAAGGAGCTTAATGGAAGATCATTTCAGCTCATGAACTTAATGGAATTACCTAGAAGAGCTCATGAACTTAAAACTCGAGCTCAACCAGCTAAATTCAGCTCCAAGAAGCTCAAATTGAAGTGTGGATTGAGCTAGTGAAATCAGCTAGCTAGCTCAGCTCAAGCCTAGATCCTCTAGCTCATCTCAGCTCCCCCTACCCCCTCCAGCTCGATGTTACCTAGCTAGTTAGTGTCACTACCCAACTAGCTAGACCTGATGAGGCACCTACCCACCTATTCGGCCAAGGGAGGGAACCAACGACTCCTTTTAAGCATGGCGCCAATATGGAGAGTCACCAAGGGTGCCGAATAAACACCAAAAGCTTATCACCACTATCCAACACTTATCACGCCATTTCAGCAATACTGGAGGGAGACACCATGCTTAGCCGAATCATTCACCCATGTATGATGCCTATTCGGTCACCCCCTTTCCCTTACTATAAATATGTAAGCCCTTTGGGCATTTAAACAACAATTCAGAATACAATTTATCCATTGTGAGAATTTTCTCTCTTTTAGTTCTTTTTAGAACTTTATCGACTTATCAAGTATTTTGTACTTGTGGCGTCAACCCTTTATCCACCTTGATTCTTCTGGTTCTTTTAGTTTAATATACTAAAGGGGTCAAAGTCCTTACTAACATCCCTTAAATTTCAATATAAGATTCGGGGTTAGGTTTTCTATATCCTAGTTTCTTCCTTAAGTATCTTTAAGATACTATCTCCGTTTCCACCCTCTCTTACCACCATCAAACACCATCTGAATTCCTTTCTTTAAACCTATCACTTTATCTCAGCCTTCACTATCACCCAAAATGTCTAAAGACCCCTTACACCCTTTCCAAACATCACGCATTCCTTCATCTCCAAACCAGTCCCTAAACTTTCATTTGCATCCCTTATCTTTATTTCTTCATTTTACAGTCACTTCTTGCGAGATACTTTGATTGAGTAGCGCAATTATGGATTTGGAAGCCTTCAATCAAGTTGTTGCAAGAACTAAGGGCTCTAGACCCAATCAAGAAGATTAGGAGCAGATCTGAAAATTCAAGAGAAAAGAGAAGGACTTTTCTTGAAAATTTCAGATTCGAGGCTGGAAAGTCAAAGAAACGAAGATAAGAAAGAAGATTAGGGTATAAATAATAAGAATTAAAACAAAAAGATTGATAGAGAGGTAGATAAAACAAATCTGAAAATTCAGCTTTGTTTATGGCTATGGAGATGGCACGAAGTTGAAGATGGAGATGGCTTGATGGATTTGCGATGGTTTTGTCCTCGGCACCCTCTTAGACGCAATTACCTAAGCAAGCAACCTCAAGCGGCTCTAACCCACCCTCCTAGACGCGATTACCTAGGCATGCAGGAGTGTGAAGATGATCTCCCTCACAAGAACTCGTCGAACTTATGTTGAAGAAGACTTTTAAGGCCACAAGTAATCAGCACTTGCAAAAACAAACTCACTAAATATTTCATTAATCAAAGAAAATCTGAATAATCTTAATTACAATGGTGGAGGCTTCATCCTTTTATAGGTGAAGGATAGCCAGAGTAATTTAACTTCTACTTAAACAAGGAAACCCTAATTTAATTAAAAAATAAAAGAAAAACAGCCTTTAAACTCCTTGTGCTTGGGCTGCAAGTGATAAGCTGATAAGAGTTGCTTGGGAGAAGGGTGGCTGATTCCTAAAGTATATAAAACCCTAAAAACATAATTTAAATGTTAATAATTAAATTGGTCTAAGTCTAATTCGTCCAAAAGCTTTATATAATAGCCTTTGGGCTGAATTTTACAAAATCCCGTAATAATCCCGTATCCAGTTTTCTGCATGTGCAGTCTTCAGTAAAATTGATGTATCTTGAGTTCCTAATGTCTGATTGATGCGTTTCAAGATGATTTGGAAAGGTAACTGAATGTCGGTCAATTTTCTAGAAGACATCTCTGCCCAGAAATACCTGGATCCCATCCGAAAAGTCGTCTCAAGTTGGATGACTTTCCCGACTTCACGAACATATTCAGTTTCTTGTCCAATATGGATTACTTTAGCCCTCCCATGCATGTATCATACTTGCTTCCTTCCAAGGTCCTACAATCAAAGTGTGCCTTTAGCATCATCAACAAGATCGGCCTACATCATATGGTAATCAGAGCTTTGGTGGAAGAAGCAAAGTGAAACAAGAAGCCAATTTCAAGCAAAATTCAGATTGTAAGTGACTAATCTTTGTCATTTTCAATTATTCCGCAAAAAAGAAAAAGGAGAGAAAAAAATCAGATTCAAAATTTACAAATTCAAGGGTGAGAAAGCATAACAACAACATCTTCAACATCAAGCCGAGAAGTCAAATCATCTTCAAGACTTTGATAGTTGGTGAAGGAAGGTTGTGAGTTTCTTGACAAGTAAGTAACCCCATTTTTATTCTTTTCATTCTAAACCTATCTTTTCATCCTATTTCCTTTCCCTTTCTTTTCTTTTTAAACTAACCTTTTGATAGAGTAGCGCAAACTTGGATTTGGAAGCCTTCAATCAAGTTGTTGCAAGAACTAGGGGCGCTAGACTCAATCAATAAGATTAAGAGCAGATCTGAAAATTCAACAGAAAAGAGAAGGGCTTTTCTTGAAAAATTCAGATTCAAGGCTGGAAAATTAAAGAAACAAAGATAAGAAAGAAGATTAAGGATTAAATAATAAGAATTAAAACAAAAAGATTGAAAAAGATTGAAAGAGAAAACAAATCTGAAAATTCAGCTTTGTTTTATGGCTATGGAGATGACATGAAGTTGAAGATGGAGATGGCTTGATGGTTTTGTCCTCGGCACCCTCCTAGACACAATTACCTAAGCAAGCAACCTCAAGCGGCTCTAACCCACCCTCCTAGACGTGATTACCTAGGCATGCAGGAGTGTGAAGATGATCTCCCTCACAAGAACTCGTCGAACTTATGTTGAAGAAGACTTCTAAGGCACAAGTAATCAGCACTTGCAAAAACAAACTCACTAAATATTTCAATAATCAAAGAAAATCTCCATAATCTGAATTACAATGGTGGAGGCTTCATCCTTTTATAGGTGAAGGATAGCCAAAGTAATCTAACTTCTACTAAAACAAGGAAACCCTAATTTAATTAAAAAATAAAAGAAAACAACCTTTAAACTCCTTGTGCTTGGGCTGCAAGTGATAAGCTAATAAGTGCAAGTGATAAGCTTATATGAGTTGCTTGGGAGAAGAGTGGCTGGTTCCTAAAGTATATAAAACCCTAAAAACATAATTTAAATGCTAATAATTAAGTTGGGCTAAGTCTAATTCGTCCAAAAGCCTTATATAATAGCTTTTGGGCTGAATTTTACAAAATCCCGTAATAATCTCGTATCCAGTTTTCTGCATGCGCAGTCTTCAGTAAAATAGACATATCTTGAGTTCCCGATGTCCGTTTGATCCGTTTCAAAATGCGTTGGAAAGGTAACCGAATGACAGTCAATTTTCTAGAAGACAACTCTGCCTAGAAATGCCCGGATCCCATCCCAAAAGTCGTCGCAAGTTGGTTGACTTTCCAGACTTCACAAATAGATTCAACTTCTTGTCCAATATGCATTGCTTTAGCCCTCCCATGCATGTATCATTTCCCCCTCTCCTCAAAAGGATTCGTCCTCGAATCAGAAACAACAAAAGAAGGACGTTTAACAATGGCAATAAAAAATGAATCTTTGTCATAGGTGGAGTGATCCAATTGAGCTCCTCTCAATGGTTCAACAAAATCCTGAAAAAAGAACTCAAAGCCACTCGAAACAATGATGTTATGGTTAGGTCGAAAAAAATCTCTCTTTATCTTTTTCTCACTTTTTTCATTTGTACATTGTTCGACTTTTGCCTCATGTTTCTTTTCACTCACTAAAATTGGACCATTAATTTGACTTTTATTGCTCTCGGCCTCTTGACTCTCGGTCTTTTTCAAATAAGATAACTCACGTACCCAATTTTTGTAGATGATGAAGTGTTTCTAACCGAATGATAGGACAAGAATCAAATAAAGGGTTAGAATCACACTTACTTTCTTGGGAGGTTGTTGATGAATCAAGAGAACTCACTACTAAGCATGAAAGATTCTCTTGATTTATGGGTTCAAGTCTTTCTTCTTCCGAAACGTCATCTTCTGAAAGTATTTGCTCATTATTGGGTAAGATTAAACTCTCGGTAGTGACATCTTCCCCATGTTCTCGAGGATAACAAATTTCTTCGTCATCTTTTTTTCCTTGGTCTTCTTCGACATGACTCACCGATGGTTGTTCATTATCCTGTTGGACTAGCGATGATTCTTCTTCCTTCGGCGCCGTACTACTAGAGTCGAATAGTGCATTAGTAGGGCTGTGAAAAGATGAAGGTTGAGATGTACCTTTATCAAAAGGGGAGTATTTCTTATGACAAGTCTTGGATTCTCTCCGTTGGTAATGTTTGGGAACGAATCGCTCTCTCATGACCTTTTTAAGTTCAGCCCATGTTCTTATTTTGGCTTCACCATTGAGACGCTTATCTCGTTGTAATAAACGCCACAATAGTACTGCATATTCCTCGAACTTTAGGGCGACTAATGGATCTTGATCTTCCTCAAGATATCCGTAACAATCAAACAGGAAATCAACCCTATTTTCCCAATCACAATAACCATCAGGATCATACCTTCCTTGAAAAGAAGGTATTCTGAATTTTGGGATGGCCAATGTGTGTGCGGTTCGCCTTGGTTCAGTTCGCCTTTCTTCACAAAAATTGAACGAATGCTTCGGTTTGGTCAAGGAAGGCTTTCCTCGATAAGCAGAACCCAAAGTATCATGTTGTTTTGCACGAGGCTTGTCTCTGTGAAACATCCTGGAACACTCAAATTTACAAAGGTGAAAAATAAAAGAAAGAAAACTAGGAATCTCACTAAACACTCCAAGAAAGAAATACTTAGTGAGGCAAGTAAGTTGATCTTGTGCTCTTTAAAGACTTTCCAGCCACAAGTTCAAAAAAGTTATAATCGGAGTTCAATCCTAAAAATGAATCCTAAAGGCTTTAAGAATCCAAAGAAAAGTTTGACACCAATTGAATTAGTTGCAAGGAGAAATAAAAGTATGCAACTTTTAATTTCCTACTAACACAAGAAGCAAGAAAGTGTTAGATAATGTATAGAAGACAATAAAAATGGAAAACAAATGAAAAACAAATTGTTAAGAATGAAAGAAGATAAGAAAACCCGAAAATACCCTAAAATTTGCAGCAACTTGATCCACTTTGTTCGAGGTGTTCCCAAAGTCAAAATTCTGAAATTTTTTGTGCTGACTCCTACAATAGTGTAGATCTGATCTGGAAATTTTCAGCTCAAAATTCGTTCGTTTGATTTTTGCGAATTTTCCCCTTTTATTCGAATTTTCCACCCAAAACGCCAAAATTCATGCCAAGAATCGTCCCAAATCTGATACCAAATGATAGAGTAGCGCAAACTTAGATTTGGAAGCCTTCAATCAAGTTGTTGCAAGAACTAGGGGCGCTAGACTCAATCAATAAGATTAAGAGCAGATCTGAAAATTCAACAGAAAAGAGAAGGGCTTTTCTTGAAAAATTCAGATTCAAGGCTGGAAAATTAAAGAAACGAAGATAAGAAAGAAGATTAAGGATTAAATAATAAGAATTAAAATAAAAAGATTGAAAAAGATTGAAAGAGAAAACAAATCTGAAAATTAAGTTTTGTTTTATGGCTATGGAGATGGCATGAAGTTGAAGATGGAGATGGCTTGATGGATTTGTGATGGTTTTGTCCTCGGCACCCTCTTAGACGCAATTACCTAAGCAAGCAACCTCAAGCGGCTCTAACCCACCCTCCTAGACGTGATTACCTAGGCAAGCAACCTCAAGCGGCTCTAACCCACCCTCCTAGACGTGATTACCTAGGCAAGCAGGAGTGTGAAGATGATCTCCCTCACAAGAACTCGTCGAACTTATGTTGAAGAAGACTTCTAAGGCACAAGTAATCAGCACTTGCAAAAACAAACTCACTAAATATTTCATTAATCAAAGAAAATCTCCATAATCTGAATTACAATGGTGGAGGCTTCATCCTTTTATAGGTGAAGGATAGCCAAAGTAATCTAACTTCTACTAAAACAAGGAAACCCTAATTTAATTAAAAATAAAAGAAAACAACCTTTAAACTCCTTGTGCTTGGGCTGCAAGTGATAAGCTGATAAGTGCAAGTGATAAGCTTATATGAGTTGCTTGGGAGAAGAGTGGCTGGTTCCTAAAGTATATAAAACCCTAAAAACATAATTTAAATGCTAATAATTAAGTTGGGCTAAGTCTAATTCGTCCAAAAGCCTTATATAATAGCTTTTGGGCTGAATTTTACAAAATCCCGTAATAATCTCGTATCCAGTTTTCTGCATGCGCAGTCTTTAGTAAAATAGACATATCTTGAGTTCCCGATGTCCGATTGATTCGTTTCAAAATGCGTTGGAAAGGTAACCGAATGACGGTCAATTTTCTAGAAGACAACTCTGCCTAGAAATGGCCGTATCTCATTCGAAAAGTCGTCGCAAGTTGGCTGACTTTCCAGACTAGAAATGCCTCCCATGCATGTATCACCTTTCAACAACGCACAAGCACATTTACTTGCCAAAGTCTCGAGTAAGTTCTTCTAAGAACTATACAAGAGAGAAAGGAGTGGAAAAAGGCAATTTTGAGTGTGTGAGAGCAGAAGAGGACACGAAAAAGCCATATAAGTCCTAGAGTGCAAACACAGAGAGAAGCCATATAAGTTCCTAATATTCCTTTTCAGATTTTTTTTTATTTTCACTAACTAAATATCTTAGAGTTCAAATCCGGAAGAAGTACGACAAGCCCCAAGTCTTCAGACGGAAGCAATGATCCGAGAGTTGCAACGAATACTACAAGTAGAATTGGAGCCTATTCATGATAGAATGGACCAATTAGAGGCTTCACAAGGCAATGTACGTAGGCAACAACCAAGACATCGAAATGAAGAGATTGTGGATGAGAATGAAGATGAGGAAGTTGAGCAGTTATCTATTCGAAGTGCTCAACGGTATCAAGGAGGGGGTGCTCAAATTGATAACAACCTCAGCAACATCTGAGTTACCATTCCACCATTCCAAGGAAAGACCGATCCGGAAGCATATCTAGATTGGGAGAGTAAAGTGGAACATATATTCGAGTGCCATAATTATTCAGAACAGAAAAAGGTACGATTAGCCGCAATGGAATTCATTGATTATGCACTAATCTGGTGGGATCAACTAGTTCTATCCAGGAGACGCAGTTAAGAAAGGCCAATTAACACATGGCGCAATATGAAGAGTATTATGCGTCGGAGATTCATACCAACTCATTACGACCGGGATCTTTTCCACAAGTTACAAACTTTGAAACAAGGAAACCGAAGCGTTGAGGAGTACTACTAAGAGATGGAGATTGCAATGATCCGTGCCAATATGGAAGTAGATCGTGAGGCAACCATGGCCAGATTCCTCACCGGGCTCAATAAAGACATTGTCGATGTTCTAGAGCTTCAGCACTATGTTGAGATTGATGAAATGATGCATATGGCGATAAAGGTTGAAAGGCAACAAAGAAGGAGGAGTGTGAACCGAAGTAACAATTCCACCACTTCTAAGCGGATACAAAACAATGCCCGACCCCGCTCCAGATTAGAGAGCCGACTGAAACTTTAAAGCCAAAGCCTGTCATGGTAGAAAACAATCGAGGCAAGCAAGTGGAGAGCAAGGTTCGATCCAATGAGATTAAATGCTTCAAATGCCTTGGAAGAGGGCATATGGCCAATCAATGTCCAAATCGAAACACTATGTTGATTTTGGACAACGGAGAAGTCGTTTCTGATCATGAAGATGAAAAGGAAGAAGAAGAGATCGAGGATAAGGATGATGTACCAGAATATGCTAATGCCGCTGATGGAGAACTATTCATGGTCAAAAGACTACTTAATACTCAAGTCTCCAATGAGGAACCGCAACGCAAAAACATCTTCCACACCAAGTGCAACATTAATGGAAATGTATGTTTCATGATCATAGATGGTGGAAGTTGCACAAATGTGGCTAGTACTTTTCCTGTGGACAGATTGGGATTAAGGACTCAAAAACATCTTGAGCCCTACAAACTACAATGGCTAAACGATGGAGGAGAGTTGAACGTGACTAGACAAGCATTGGTGTCGTTTATAATTGGAAACTACAAGGATGAAGTACTATACGACGTGGTACCTATGCATGCAGGCCATATCCTACTTGGGAGACCTTGGCAGTATGGTAAGAAGACTATTCATGATTGTTACACCAACCAATACACCTTTAAGCATGAAGGGAAGAAGTTCGTGCTGGTAACTTTGTCCCCCACGGAGGTTAGAAAGGAACAAATGCAAATGACGAAAGTGGTGGAGCAATTAAGCCAAGAACATTCCAAACCACCCGAAGGAACTCCTAATCATGTTTCAGCAAGTACCAATGAAGGTCGTCGAACCAGCCTTGTGCAAGGGCAAATTGCAAGAGAAACTCCAAAAACTAATGCCTTTTCGGAAAAAGAAGTAAATTGGGAGTTTCCTCTTATCCTTCCGATAGATTACACTAACCTCTTCTCTTTATATTTCCATTCTATTTTGCAGCCATCATACAATTTGGAAAATACCTCGAGGAAGGAAAACATCACCTTCAGCACTACCAGAAAGCAATTGAGGAAAGACCCTTCCGATTTGAGGACAAATCGCTCAAAAGAAAGGGGAAGATGATACAATCCAGCTTGGGAGCTCAATTATATTCCTTCTTATGTTAATCTTACTAAGGATGAAGAAACATGGAGTTTTCATTGAACTCTATCTTTTCATATTATTTCTTTTAGTTTATTACTTATATAGCATGATTAGATATCATATTTTATGCATACTACCTTATGCTCATATATTTATCATACACATTATCTATGATATACTTAGGATTATAATAAACTATATTAATTATATTAACTAAGATAAGCATATCACCACAACTTTATATTCATTCTAAGTTAGTTTATATTTAAAATTAGCTAAAGTACATTGTTTCTAGCTCTTTTTAGCTCATTCTTATCTATTTCAGCTTACACATTGTTTGCTCATTGTTTCAGCTCTTTTAAGTAAAGATATTAGTCCGAGACAACTTAAATGATTCAAGGATAGCTCAACAAAGCTTGGGAAGGCTTATGGCAGCTTGTAGCAGCTCAAGGACAGCTCAAACGCTTGGAATTGCATAGGAGCTTAATGGGAGATCATTTCAGCTCATGAACTTAATGGAACTACCTAAAAGAGCTCATGAACTTAAAATTCAAGCTCAACCAGCTAAATTCAGCTCCAAGAAGCTCAAATTGAAGTGTGGATTGAGCTAGCTAAATTAGCTAGCTAGCTCAGCTTAAGCCTAGCTCGTCCAGCTCATCTCAGCTCCCCCTATCCCCTCCAGCTCGATGTTACATAGCTAGCTAGTGTCACTACCTAACTAACTAGACCCGAGGAGGCACCTACCCACCTATTCGGCCAAGGGAGGGAACCAACGTCTCCTTTCAAGCATGGCACCAAGATGGAGAGTCACAAAGGCTGCCGAATAAGCACTTGATAAAGGGTACGTTGCTTCAAAAACAACGCTCGTTGTATATAAACAGATCTAGGATCGTAGCAAACATTTCTCTGAAATAAAACACAAGTAAGTGATGTTTTAAAGGTGTTAAAATAACAAATAAAAAGAAAACGAAAACGAAAAGAAAGAAAGAATAAGGGTGTAGGAATTTCTGGACGAATTTGGACTCGAATGGAGATGAAGGCTTTCAAGGTTTTTTCGGTGTCCAAAATGTGGCAGAAACGTTGATGAAAAATCAGCTCCGTTCAGCTCAACTTCAGCTGACGAGTTCAGAAGTATCTGAAACCTGTCCTACGTGTGGGAGAGTGTCCGAGAGGCATGTGCCTTGCATATGGGCGTCCTACCCTTCCTCCATGCATGTGCACGGCATGTGGCAGCCTTGGCATGTGCATGTGCATGTGCGGGCAGATTTGAGCATGTGTGCACAAAGCACATGTGCGAGAAGTTTTTGGCTGATTCCATTTGAAATTTAAACGAAATTAACACATTAAACATGTGTTTAATTTGTTCAAATATCATCCATACATTTGGGCGGTAATTTGGAGTTAGTTTGGGGCAGATTTTGAACTTGAATTTTAAACACAATTCACTTCAAATCTCACCACACATTTGGGCGCCCCTCCCTCTTCATTTCTCTCTATATATGTACTTTAAACAATGTAAAAAGGTTAGACATTGAATGAAATTTTTATTTTGTTTGATATTATCTGTCAATTTCGGATTTTCACCGAACTTCCTTTGGCATTTTAGACTTTGTTTGTTGTGTCAAAATTTTACTTGATACTTCGGGTTCATATATCGCTATCTAGAGGGTCCAAGTCCTCCGATGTGAAGCATATTCGATTCGGGTTTGCATAGGATATTGTGCAGGTTCTTTCGAGCTTTCCGTCATCGAATTTCAGTTGATTTTCCAGCAATATTTCTGCCATTTTTAGGAAACCGAAACAGCCATGAACGCCACTTGAAGCATTCATCTTAATCGACGTCCAAATCTGTCCAGAAATTCCTAGACCCTTTTTCTTCGTTTCTTTTTATTTTCCTTTCGTTTTTCTTTCAATTTTCGTCATAATTACAACCTTTTAACACTCATTTTCGTTTTGTTTAATTGCAGCGAAGTGCTTATTATAATCCTAGATCTGTAACAACAAGGAAATGTTTTTTTCACCAAGCAATGCCCTTATCATATGGTATCGGAGCCTCGGTTGGATTTTAGCACGTCCTGCACTTAAAATCATGAAAACACAACAAAAGTGAAAAAAAAATAAAATATGCTGTGTACGAATTTCTAGAAGTCAAAATCAAAGTTTGACTTTTTCAAAGTCAAAATTCAAAATTAAAAAAAAAGAAAAGAAAAAAAAGATTTGAAATAAAACAAGAAAAACAGAAGCAAAACAAAGAAAATAGTGTTGTTCGTGTGTGAAGTGATGAAGAAGATTCAAGAGTTGCCATGTAATGCTTGGAAATCACCCGAAACAACTTGTTCTTGTTTGTTCGGTGATAGGATTATTGTAAGCATTTCTTTGCAGTAAGTTGTTGTCTTTCTTTTCCTTCATTTTTGTCATCCTTGTTTTATTATTTTGTTGTCAATTTCCAGCCTTGTTTTTGCTTCCTTTTTCAGCCTTTTATTTCACATAAAAACCCCTATTTTGTTCTTTAACCATTTGTTTGTTTACCTATTATATTATATTGTAAGTTTGACACAGTTAACAAGTCCGAAAGATCAAGTTAGTGATTGCGAGGAATTGAGTTGAAAAGGCAATTGAGCGTGTGAGATCAGAAGGGGAGACGGAAAGAACCGTTTAAGTTTTCTCCCGAGCGAAACACGGGTGTTGAGTGCAATTGTTGAGCGATCTTGATACAGACACGACCCCGTATACGCGAACGTTGAGCTTGCAGAAGCGGATAAGGATGTTGGCGCGAATGTTGATGGAGAATGCTGGATCGGTGAAAAGATGGCTGAAGATAGGCAATGACGATGTAGATAGAAGATAGATGGAGAAATTGTCCTCGACACCCTCTTGATCGCAATTAACCAAGCAAGAAACCTCAAGGGGCTCTAACCCACCCTCCTAGATGTAGTTACCTAGGCAAGCAAGAGTGTGAAGATCAACAACAAATTCTGACGAACTTGAAGAATCGCTTCTAAAATAAAGAACACAAGTTATACTTCTCGCAAGTCTGAACTCAAAAGAGAACTTTTTTTAACCATTCAAATATGAATTATAATGTGGTTGAAGCCTCCTTATATAAGCCTTGGAGAAGTTCTAATCCTAGTAAACTTAAGGAATTAAATACAATAAATAAATGCTGAAATCTAATCTCCTAATTACAAAGTAACTTATAATAATAAATAAATATTAAAAATAAAAGCCTAATTAAATAAATCTAATCCTAATAGATATTGTATAATCATATATTGATTTAAATTACAAATAATCAAATAAAATCTTGAAAATTCATAATTATCCAAAAATCTCGTATTATTACCGTATAGGAATTTCTGCATGCGCTGTCTTTTCTAAAATAAACATATCTTGAGTTCCAGATGTCTAATTGAGGAATTTCAAGATCCGTTGGAAAGATAATTGACAGCCAGACAAGTTTCAAGAAGAAATGTTGACCCATAAATGTCTGGATCCCATCCAAAAAGGGGTCGCAAGTTGACTGACGTTTTTGACTTGCAAAACAGTTTTAACTTCTTTTCCAAGATGAGAGTAGTTTCACCTCTCTCATGCATGTATCAGATCTTTCCTTGGAGCAATCTGTGAGATTTTGTTGAGTGTGCAGTGAGGTCCATTTCTTTATTTTTATTATATATATATTCTGTGTTTTTGGTTAATCCAAATGGCAGGTTCTCATGAAAATTCGGGTGAACAACCATCGAATCTCCAAATGCAAGCCTTGAAGCGCATGATGCAATGAGTTGTTGCTAATGCATTGGAGCCGTTACAGTCTAGAATGGATAGAATTGATGGAGAATCCAATTCTGCCCATGAATAACTTAACGAAAATGAAGTCGAACAGTCACCGAGACATACTCCTAGACAAGGACGTGTGCAATATGTAGATGACAATTTGACTAACATTAAGGTTGATATTACTTCTTTTCAGGGACTTAAAGATCCTGATGCGTACCTAGCTTGGGAAAGCAAAGTTGAACACGTTTTCGAGTGTTACAACTACTAGGAACAAAAGAAGGTTTGTTTAGCAGTAATGGAGTTTGTCGATTATGCCCTGATATGGTGGGACCACTTACTGCTTAGCCGGAGATGTACAAGCGAAGGTCCAGTGACTACATGGGACGAAATGAAACGAATCATGCGAAAACGGTTTGTTCCATCTCATTACCATCGTGATTTATATCAAAAATTACAAGCTTTGAAACAGGGTAATCGAAGTGTTGAAGACTACTTCAAGGAAATGGAGATGGCCATGATGCGTGCGAACATCGAGGAAGATCAAGAAGCTACCATGGCACGTTTTCTTGCAGGTTTGAACCCTGAAATAGCTAACGTTGTTGAATTGCAGCATTATGTCGAGGTGGATGACATAATACACATGGCAATAAAGATTGAGCGACAACAATGTAGGAAGTCTTCAAATCGAGGTAATACTCCATTTATGTCATTTACCAATCCTTTGAGTAGTCATAACAATTTCAGGAAGCAAGCACCGCAAGCACCACTTCAGATTCAAGAAAAGTTTGAATCGAGTAAACCAACGCCTCCCGTCACTGATAATGTGCGTGGCAAGCAAGTGGTGACACAGGAAAGGTCGTGGGACATCCAGTGCTTCAAGTGCCTTGGCAAAGGACATGTTGCGAGCCAATGTCCTAATAGGAGGACCATGCTGATGTGTGAGAACGGAGAAATAGAGTCAGACTCTAAAAAAGACGAACATGAGTCCCCTACTGTAGATGTTGATGAAGATGATAACAACGTGCAGACATTTGAAACCGGTGAAGCACTTGTTCTCAAGAGAAGTTTGAGCGCGCAACTAATCAAGGATGAACAACAATGAGAGAACATCTTTCATAAAAGATGTCGCATCAATGACAAGGTATGTGTTGTGATTATCGATGGTGGTAGTTGTACTAATGTTGCTAGTTCTCTTATGGTTGAAAAGCTAGGTCTGATGACAACGAAGCATCCCAATCTGTACAAGTTACAGTGGCTAAATTATGGTGGAGAAGTAAAAGTCACTAAACAGGTTGTCGTTCCATTTTTCGTTGGACGGTATACAGATGAGGTTCTATGTGATGTTTGTTCGATGGATGCATGTCATTTGCTTTTAGGGAGACCGTAGCAGTATGATAAGAGAGTTTTGCATGATTGTTACACCAATCGATACTCTTTTTTATCATGAGGGCAAAAAGGTAATTTTGGCACCTTTGACTCCAAGTGAAGTATATGAAGACCAAATTCGTTTGAAAGTGAGTATTGCAGCTTGGAAGGCAAGCAAAGAGGAGAATGGATGTGAAAAAGAGAAAGCGAATTCAAAGGTATTATCTAATTCTTCATTTTCTTCTACTTATTCTAATTTGCAAATTGATAAAGTGATGTCGTATGAAGTCCCAAAGGTTGCAAACGTTGGTATGTCTAGCACAATTATGTTTCCTTTCAGAAATTCAGCAACCTTCTTTATCACAGTTTGACATTCCTTTCCATAGTGCTATTGATTTTTTATCCTTGGATTATGAGTTCTTTGGTTGTACATGGATTTGTGGATTTGTGTTTGTGATTCTGGATGATAGTCGATATTTGCATTGTTCTTTGGAGTTGTATTTGTGTATACGTGTTTGCAGGATCAAGAATGTGCAGCGAGCTTTGTCTGTATCTATGTTGTGCATTATTCGAAAATGTACAAAAATGAAGGCACATCTTGCACCTTCAGCATTTGTGTTCTTTGCAAAAGAATTTGTGTCAGGTGGCTTGCATTTGTGCCAAGCACGGAGGTTAAAGAAGTTCCCCGCCAAACAGAAATCGAAGTTGTTCCCTTTTGTCCCGATCGTCGATTTGAGGACAAATCACATTAAAGAAGGGGGGTGATGTGAGCACGCTTATGCCACCAAACGGTGCAACTTCAAACTTTCAGGGAAGTTTGCTCTTTCACTTGTTACATTCTGATGTGTAACATTTCTTTACTTATATTGCGAGTTTTATAAGTGTTTGCATTGTATATACTATGTATTGTGTGTTTTGGGTTTGGTTTGCTAAGTATATGTTGTTTATAAATAAGTTTGCACAAGCTTTATTGCTCGTTTGATATGTTTTCAATAACTTATCTAGTTTATAAATATGTTTACTAAGTTATGCCAGCTTGTTGTGTAATTTAGAATAAGTTTGGATTGTTATTTCAACTTATTATAAGTTTACATTAAGTTTGCAAAGCTTTTTATATGTGTTTGAATTGTTTGCGTGTATGTACATTGAAGGACAACAGCTTAAGGACTTAATCTTAGCTCGGTTGCAGCTCAAAGAAGTGTAAGCAACTCATCTCAGCTCAGCTCAACTCAGCTCAGTACACTCTCAGTTAGCTGAATTCAGCACACTTCAGCTCCACTAGCTCAACTCCAGCTGACGAGTCCAGAAGCAGCTGAAACCTGTCCTACGTGTGGGAGAGTGTCCGAGAGGCACGTGCCTTGCATATGGGCGTCCTACCCTTCCTCCATGCATGTGCATGTGCATGTGCGGGCATATTTGAGCATGTGTGCACAAAGCACATGTGATACATGCATGGGAGGGCTAAAGCAATGCATATTGGACAAGAAGCTGAATTTGTTTCTGAAGTCTGGAAAGTCAGCCAACTTGAGACGACATTTCAGATGGGATCCGGACATTTCAGAAGCTGAATTTGTTTCTGAAGCTGAATTTAGTTACCTTTTCAAAGCATCTTGAAACGCATCAATCGGACATCGGGAAATCAAGATACACTCATTTTACTGAAGACTACGCATGAAGAAAACTAGATACGGGATTATTACATGTTTTGTAAAATTCAGCCCAAAAGCTATTATATAAAGCTTTTGGACGAATTAGACTTAGCCCAACTTAATTATTAACATTTAAATTATGTTTTTAGGGTTTTATATACTTTAGGAACCAGCCACCCTTCTCCCAAGCAGCTCTTATCAGCTTATCACTTGCAGCCCAAGCACAAGGAGTTTAAAGGTTGTTTTATTTTATTTTTTAATTAAATTAGGGCTTCCTAGTTTTTGTAGAAGTTAAATTATTTTGGCTATCCTTCACCGATAAAAGGATGAAGCCTCCATCATTGTAAGGAGATTATTTAGATTTTCTTTGATTAATGAAATATTTAGTGAGTTTGTTTTTGCAGGTGCTGATTACTTGTGCCTTAGAAGTCTTCTTCAACATAAGTTCAACGAGTTCTTGTGAGGGAGATCATCTTCACACTCTTGCTTGCCTAGGTAATCGCGTCTAGGAGGGTGGGTTAGAGCCGCTTGAGGTTGCTTGCTTAGGTAATTGCGTCTAAGAGGGTGTCAAGGACAAAACCATCACAAATCCATCAAGCCATCTCCATCTTCAACTTGATGTCATCTCCATAACCATAAACAAACCTGAATTTTCAGATTTGTTTTATCTACCTCTCTATCAATCTTTTTCAATCTTTTTGTTTTAATTCTTATTATTTATCCCCTAATCTTCTTTCTTATCTTCGTTTCTTTGATTTTCCAGCCTTGAATCTAAAATTTTCAAGAAAATCCCTTCTCTTTTCTCTGGAATTTTCAGATCTGCTCCTAATCTTCTTGATTGAGTCTAGAGCCCCTAGTTCTTGCAACAACTTGATTGAAGGCTTCCAAATCCATAATTGCGCTACTCTATCAACATGTGCGAGAAGTTTTTGGTTGATTTCATTTGAAATTCAAACGAAATTAACACATTAAACATGTGTTTAATTCGTTAAAATATCAGCCATATATTTGGGCGGCAATTTGGAGTTAGTTTTGGGCAGATTTTGAACTTGAATTTTAAACACAATTCACTTCAAATCTGACCACACATTTGGGCACACCTCCCTCTTCATCTCTCTCTATAAATGCATGAGAGAGGTGGAACTAATCATCTTGGAAAAGAAGTTAAAACTGTTTTGCAAGTCGGAAACTTCAGTCAACTTGCGACTCCTTTCTGGATGGGATACAGTCATTTATGGGTCGACATGTCTTCTTGAAACTTGTCAGACTGTCAATTAGCTTTTCATCGGATCTTGAAACGCCTCAATCGGACATCTAGAACTCAAGATACGCCTATTTTAGTGAAGACAGTGCATGCAGAAGTTCCTATATGGGATTCATACGAGATTTTTAGGTAATTACGAATTTTCATGATTTTATTTGATTACTTGTAATTTAAATCAATATAGGATTCCACAATATCTATTAGGATCAGATTTATTTAATTAAGATTTTATTTTTAATATTTATTTATTATTAGAAGTTACTTATGTAATTAGGAGATTAAATTTCAGCATTTATTTATTGTATTTAATTTCCTAAGTTTACTAGGATTAGAGCTTCTCCAAGGCTTATATAAGGAGGCTTCAACCACATTGTAATTAAGATTTGAATGATTAAATAAAGTTCTCTTTTGAGTTCAGACTTGCAAGAAGTATAACTTGTGTTCTTTATTTTAGAAGCGATTCTTCAAGTTCGTAAGAATTTGTTGTTGATCTTCACACTCTTGCTTGCCTAGGTAACTGCGTCTAGGAGGGTGGGTTAGAGCCGATTGAGGTTGCTTGCTTGGTTAATTGCGATCAAGAGGGTGCCGAGGACAATTTATCCATTTATCTTCCATCTCCATCGTCATCGCCTATCTTTAGCCATCTTTTCACTGATCCAACATTCACGCCAATATCCTTATCCGCTTCCGCAAGCTCAACGTTCGCGCCAATGATAAATGCATGAGAGAGGTGAAACTAATCATCTTGGAAAAGAAGTTAAAACTGTTTTGCAAGTCAGAAACGTCAGTCAACTTGCTACTCCTTTCTGGATGGGATCAAGGCATTTATGGGTCGACATATCTTCTTGAAACTTGTCTAGCTATCAATTAGCTTTTCAACGGATCTTGAAATGCCGACATTTAGAACTCAAGATACGCCTATTTTAGTGAAGACAGTGCATGCAGAAGTTCCTATACGGGATTAATACGAGATTTTTGGATAATTACGAATTTTCATGATTTTGTTTGATTATTTGTAATTTAAATCAATATAGGATTCTGCAATATCTATTAGGATCAGATTTATTTAATTAGGATTTTATTTTTAATATTTATTTATTATTAGAAGTTACTTATGTAATTAGGATATTAGATTTCAGCATTTATTTATTGTATTTAATTTCCTAAGTTTCCCAGGATTAGAACTTCTCCAAGGCTTATATAAGGAGGCTTCAACCACATTGTAATTAAGATTTGAATGATTAAATAAAGTTCTCTTTTGAGTTCAGACTTGCAAGAAGTATAACTTGTGTTCTTTATTTTAGAAGCGATTCTTCAAGTTCATCAGAATTTGTTGTTGATCTTCACACTCTTGCTTGCCTAGGTAACTGCGTCTAGGAGGGTGGGTTAGAGCCGCTTGAGGTTGCTTGCTTGGTTAATTGCGATCAAGAGGGTGTCGAGGACAATTTGTCCATTTATCTTCCATCTTCATCGTCATCGCCTATCTTCAGCCATGCTTGCTTGGTTAATTGCGATCAAGAGGGTGTCGAGGACAATTTATCCATTTATCTTCCTTCTCCATCGTCATCGCCTATCTTCAACCATCTTTTCACTGATCCAACATTCACGCCAATATCCTTATCCGCTTCCGCAAGCTCAACGTTCGCGCCAATGATAAATGCATGAGAGAGGTGAAACTAATCATCTTGGAAAAGAAGTTAAAACTGTTTTGCAAGTCAGAAACGTCAGTCAACTTGCTACTCCTTTCTGGATGGGATCAAGGCATTTATGGGTCGACATATCTTCTTGAAACTTGTCTAGCTATCAATTAGCTTTTCAACGGATCTTGAAATGCCGACATTTAGAACTCAAGATACGCCTATTTTAGTGAAGACAGTGCATGCAGAAGTTCCTATACGGGATTAATACGAGATTTTTGGATAATTACGAATTTTCATGATTTTGTTTGATTATTTGTAATTTAAATCAATATAGGATTCTACAATATCTATTAGGATCAGATTTATTTAATTAGGATTTTATTTTTAATATTTATTTATTATTAGAAGTTACTTATGTAATTAAGATATTAGATTTCAGCATTTATTTATTGTATTTAATTTCCTAAGTTTCCCAGGATTAGAACTTCTCCAAGGCTTATATAAGGAGGCTTCAACCACATTGTAATTAAGATTTGAATGATTAAATAAAGTTCTCTTTTGAGTTCACACTTGCAAGAAGTATAACTTGTGTTCTTTATTTTAGAAGCGATTCTTCAAGTTCGTCAGAATTTGTTGTTGATCTTCACACTCCTGCTTGCCTAGGTAACTGCGTCTAGGAGGGTGGGTTAGAGCCGCTTGAGGTTGCTTGCTTGGTTAATTGCGATCAAGAGGGTGTCGAGGACAATTTATCCATTTATCTTCCATCTTCATCGTCATCGCCTATCTTCAGCCATCTTTTCACCGATCCAACATTCGCGCCAATATCCTTATCCGCTTCCGCAAGCTCAACGTTCGCGTATACGGGGCCATGTCCGTATCATTTGGTATCAGATTTAGATCATTCTTGAGGATGTCATTGAGAAACATATTGAATTTTACTCTTTTGGGGACTCGATGTCATTATTGTTGTCGACTAGATCATTCCGGGTATGATTGTCCAAATAAGTCTTATTTTCAAGAAATTTTTTTGAGAGATATGTTGTCTGAAATCATGTCTTCTAATGATATTGAAATATGTGATTTGAAACATGATAAAGAAATTTGTTCTCCTAAAGAACATGAAGAAGGCGATACCATCGAGAGTTTAACCTTGCCTATTGATGAGGAAGAAATTCTATGTAGTGTGTTTGATTCCAGTGGCAAACCTACTATTTTTATTCAAGATGATCATCAAATGAAAAACACCGACGAAGGTACGCTACAATCAAAAGGTATCATTGATTGTTTTCAAAATTCTATTTATGCATATTCCTCTTCTAGCATTAATAACAGTTTTGAAGACGAGAATGAGTCACTTTGCAACCAAAAGAACAATAGTGATGATCTCCATGAGAAGGAACTTGTAAATTACGTTGCAAAAAGAGACTATGCACAAGGTTCCTTCAAGACATCTTCTCTTTCCTGGTACTTTGATGAACTTCCTCCATTTACCGGTTTAGATTCGAGGACGAATCTTTTTGAGGAGTGAGGGAATGATAAATGCATGAGATCTTCTTCTTTGTAAATTAGATTTGAGTTATTAAATAAAGAGTTTATTCTTTTGAGTACATGTTTGCAAGTGTCGGGAAACTTGTGTCTTCGAAGCTTTCTTCAACATCTTCGACCGAGTTGACCGAGGGAGAATCTTTACACTCCGGGTTGCCTATTTAATCGCGAGTAGGAGGGTTGATTTTAAGCCATATCACGGAGTTGCCTAGTTAATTGCATGTAGGAGGGTTCCGCGAGCATCTCTACCATTCCAAAACTCCAAATCCATCTTGTTCAAGTCTTCACAATTGCACCATCTTCCACAAACATATCTAAAATTTCAAGATTCATTTTTCTTTACTTTGCACTTATCTTTCTTTATCTTTTTTGTTCAATTCCTTATTATTTTCTTATAATCTTCTTATTCACCTTTGAACCTTTAACTTTGGGCTCTTATTTTCAGAATCTTCAAGAAACACCATTGCATATTCTCTTGAAATTCCATATTTTTCCAGATTTAAAGTTTCTTAATAAAGTTAGCGCCCTAGGCTTGTTTCCAAGTGATTTTGAGAGTTTCCAACGTATTAGCAAGCCCTACATCAGTTGGTATCAGATTGGGCTCGATTTTTGGGCAAGAAATTCAAGTTTGGTCAAATTTGGGAGAGTTCCAATCTCAATCTGCCGCAACTTTGCAAGCTGGGCTGTTTTTTGCATTTTAGGTTCTTTCTTTCCAATAAACCATAATTTTCATTTTCTTGCTGTTTTATTTCATTTTTACCACAAAAAAAGAAAAGGAAAAAAAGAAAAAAGAAACAAAAAGAAAAGAAAGAGACAAGAACAACACAATCAACAAGCAAAGCAAGTGCTAAGCATCACACCTATTCCCATACATATTTCATATCATTTGGACTCTCATGATTGCTTTCTGGGTTTTAAGGATTTGCTTCTTTCACTTCTTTTGCTCTTAGATTTCATTTAAGTTCTTTTGTTTTCCTTCTTTTTTTCTCCTTTACATTATCTAACACCTTTTCATTTTCTTGTGTTAGTAGGATTCTAAAAGTTGCATACATGCACGTGACAAGCCCAAGCCAAAGATGGACTCACATTCTCTCTTGGACCAACCACACGAATCAAGTCCAAGATCCTTAAGGATAAACTATACACCACCATGTAAGGAATGCTGACCAAAGGCTTACAATCTTTCAAGGAAGAGCAAGAATTTCGGGAAAACACTCACTCTCCATGTTTGAAGAATTGGGTCACACAAACTCGTGTTGAGGAAGCTATGGGCAGATCTGAAAATTCAATAGAAAAGAGAAGGGCTTTTCTTGAAAATTTTAGATTCAAGGCTGGAAATTTAAAGAAAATAATACAATAAGAAAGAGTAGAAGATAAATAATAAGAATATAACGAAAAAGATTAAAAAAAGATGAAGAGAAGGATAATAAAAACAAATCTGAAATTTTCAGCTTTGTTTATGGAATTATGGGAGATGGCACGAAGATTGAAGATGAAGATGGCTTGCGATTTTTTGTTGTTGTTTTGTCCTCGGCACCCTCTTAGACGCAATTATCTAAGCAAGCAACCTCAAGCAGCTCTAACCCACCCTCCTAGACGCAATTACCTAGGCAAGCAAGAGTGTGAAGATGATCTCCCTCACAAGAACTCGTCGAACTTATGTTGAAGAAGACTTCTAAGGCACAAGTAATCAGCACTTGCAAAAACAAACTCACTAAATATTTCATTAATCAAAGAAAATCTGAATAATCTCCATTACAATGGTGGAGGCTTCATCCTTTTATAGGTGAAGGATAGCCAAAGTAATCTAACTTCTACTAAAACTAGGAAACCCTAATTTAATTAAAAAATAAAAGAAAAACAGCCTTTGAACTCCTTGTGCTTGGGCTGCAAGTGATAAGCTGATAAGTGCAGGTGATAAGTTGATAAGAGTTGCTTGGGAGAAGGGTGGCTGGTTCCTAAAGTATATAAAACCCTAAAAACATAATATAAATGTTAATAATTAAATTGGGCTAAGTCTAATTCGTCCAAAAGCCTTATATAATAGCTTTTGGGCTGAATTTTACAAATTCCCGTAATAATCCCGTATCCAGTTTTCTGCATGCACAGTCTTCAGTAAAATGGACGTATCTTGAGTTCCCGATGTCCGATTGATGCGTTTCAAGATGTGTTGGAAAGGTAACTGAATGCCGGTCAATTTGTTAGGAGACAACTTTGCCCAGAAATGCCAGGATCCCATCCGAATTGTCGTCTCAAGTTGGCTGACTTTCCAGACTTCACAAACAAATTCAACTTCTTGTCCAATATGCATTGCTTTAGCCCTCCCATGCATGTATCACTTCCCCTATAAAAGGATGAGATCTTCTTCTTTGTAAATCATATTTGAGTTATTAAATAAATAGGATATTCTTTTGAGTACATGTTTGAAAGTATCGAGAAACTCGTGTCTTCGAAGCTTTCTTCAATGTGTTTGACCGAGTTGAGCGAGGGCAAATCTTCACACTTCAAGTTGCCTATCTAATCGCGGGTAGGAGGGTCTGTTTTAAGCCATATCACAGAGGTTTCCTAGTTAATTGCAACTAGAAGGGTTCTGTGGGTGAAAAATTAACTACCATTCCACAACTCCAAATCCATCTTGTCCAAGTCTTCAACATTGCACCATCTTCCACAAATAGATCTGAAATTTCCAAATTCGATTTTCTTTACTTTGCAGTTATCTTTCTTTATCTTTTTCGTTCAATTCCTTCTTATTTTCTTCTAATCTTCTTATTCACCTTTGAATCTTTAACTTTGGGCTCTTATTTTCAGAATTTTCATGAAACACCATTGCATATTCTCTTGAAATTCTAGATTTTTCGAAATTCAAAGTTTCTTGATAAAGTCAACGTCCTAGGCTTGTTTCCAAGTGTGGTGTGAGCACATTTATGCCACCCGACGGTGCAACTTCAAACTTTCAAGGAAGTTTGCTATTTCACTTGTTACATACTAATGTGTAACATTTCTTTACTTATATTACGAGTTTTATAAGTGTTTGCATAGTTTCTATAAGTATTATGTGATTTGGTTTGGTTTTCTAAGTTATATAAGTGTATGCTTTGATATGAGAGCTTGTTGTGTGCTTGTGAATAAGTTTGCCAGCTCATTTGATAAGGGCGTTGCTTGGTGAAAACAACGTTTCCTTGTTGTTACGGATCTAGGATTATAATAAGCACTTCACTGCAATTAAACAAAACGAAAATGGGTGTTAAAAGGCTGTAATTATGACGAAAAACGAAAGGAAAACAAAAAAAATGAAGAAAAAGGGTGTAGGAATTTCTAGACAGATTTGGACGTCGATGAAGATGAATGCTTCAAGTGGCGTTCATGGCTGTTTCGGTGTCCTAAAAATGGCAGAAATGTTGCTAGAAAATCAGCGGAAATTCGGTGACGGAAAGCTCGAAAGAACCTGCACAAATCGAATATGCTTCACGTCGGAGGACTTGGACCCTCTAGATAGCGATCTAGGAACCCAAAGTATCAAGTAAAATTTTGACACAACAAACAAAGTCTAAAAAGCCAAAGAAAGTTTGGTGAAAAACCGAAATTGAGAGATAATATGATACGGACACGGCCCCGTATACGCGAACGTTGAGCTTGCGGAAGAGGATAAGGATATTGGCGCGAATGTTGGGTCGGTGAAAAGATGGCTGAAGATAGGCGATGATGATGGAGATGGAAGATAAATTAATAAATTGTCTTCGGCACCCTCTTGATCACAATTAACCAAGCAAGCAACCTCAAGTGGCTCTAACCCACCCTCCTAGACGCAGTTACCTAGGCAAGCAGGAGTGTGAAGATCAACAACAAATTCTGACGAACTTGAAGAATCGCTTCTAAAATAAAGAACACAAGTTATACTTCTTGCAAGTCTGAACTCAAAAAAGAACTTTATTTAATCATTCAAATCTTAATTACAATGTGGTTGAAGCCTCCTTATATAAGCCTTGGAGAAGTTCTAATCCTAGTAAACTTAGGAAATTAAATACAATAAATAAATGTTGAAATCTAATCTCCTAATTACATAAGTGACTTCTAATAATAAATAAATGTTAAAAAAAATCCTAATTAAATAAATTTGATCCTAATAGATATTGCAGAATCCTATATTGATTTAAATTACAAATAATCAAATAAAATCATGAAAATTCGTAATTATCCAAAAATCTCGTATTAATCCCGTATAAGAACTTCTACATGCGCTGTCTTCACTAAAATAGGCGTAACTTTAGTTCTAGATGTCCGATTGAGGCGTTTCAAGATCCGTTGAAAATCTAATTGACAACCGCACATGTTTCAAGAAGGTATGTTGACCTATAAATGCCTAGATCCCATCCAGAAAGGAGTCGCAAGTTGACTGACGTTTCTGACTTGCAAAACAGTTTTAACTTCTTTTCCAAGATGATTAGTTTCACCTCTCTCATGCATTTATCATTCCCCCACTCCTCAAAAAGATTCTTCCTCGAATCTAAACCGGTAAATGGAGGAAGTTCATCAAAGTACCAGGAAAGAGAAGATGTCTTGAAGGAACCTTGTGCATAGTCTCTTTTTGCAATGTAATTTACAAGTTCCATCTCATAGAGATCATCACTATTGTTCTATTGGTTGCAAAGTGACTCATTCTCGTCTTCAAAATTGTTATTAATTCTAGAAGAGGAATATGCATAAATATAATTTTGAAAACAATCAATGATACCTTTTGATTGTAGCGTACATTCGTC